>BMAO01009495.1:0-30213 GCA_019973975.1 Trichonephila clavata | reverse complement strand
TCATAAATGATGGAGTAACTTTAAGGGGTGATAGTACACATCAAGACGAGTAATAGTAAATAGGAAACCAAGTGTCCCAAACGTCTTCCGAAGGAGAAAGGCGCCATCAAAGTTTAGGGTCCTAAATTTCAAATGATGATAAAAAACGAAAAATGGATCGATTCATTTGCGGTTTTCCCTAAAATCATTCTTTAAATTAGTATTTTCTTTAAAAAAAAGTTTTAAAGACAAAGTTAAAAAAATGCCGTTAGAGGGCGCTCTAGACTTTGGAGTACCGAACAACTACCTTTTACCAGTATTTTTTTTATTTTGTTAAATGTTTACAAAAGCTTAGATTTTAACTTGAATTTTGAGCGCAAAATTGAAACCATCGGGAGCGGTTAAGTGGCGCAAATGTAACCGCGTTCAGGGGGGGGAATTGAAATGCTCGTATGTAATCAACAAAATAAAAAACGATAAAGCAAACTTTAAGAGGCGATAGTACAACACCAAAACAAGCAACATTCATCAAAGAAATCATACTCGTAATTTTAACCCGAAGATGATAGAGGGCGCTGAAACAGATTTCGTTTTAAGAGACAAAAAAGGAAACAAAGAACATTTACGTTATAAAAAAAGTTTAATTAGAAATGATTACAATAGCTGTTCGAAACACTGACCATTAGAGGCGATGCATGCGGTACAACGGCGAAGAAGGGATTCACGAACCCTCTGAAACACGCCAGGAGTATCGCGCACCTCTCCTGCAGCTGCCGAAAGTCTGGTGACGAGTTCTTCTGCAGATTCGATAGGAGTCTCATACATAAGACTCTTCAGGTGTCCCCACAAAAAGAAATCCAGGCATGAAAGATCGGGTGATCGCGCTGGCCAAGGGATAGGACCGCCTCGCCCAATCCATTGATTTGGAAAGGTTGCGTTTAGATAATTTCGCACCTTTGGCGCAAAATGAGCTGGTGCTCCATCCTACTGGAACCACATTACTCACCGGATACGAGGGGGGATATCTGTCATCATTTCCAGAAGCACCTGTTGCAGAAAGGTAAGATATTTTTTTCTATCCAAGCGTTCTGGCAGAATATAAGGACCAAGTAGATGGTCACCAATTATTCCTGCCCAAACATTTATGGAAAATCGTCGCTGATATGCATGTGTAGAAGACGCATGTGGATTTACATCTGCCCATTGGTGGGAATTGTGGGTGTTAAATGTACCGTCACGTGTAAATGTACATTCATCTGTGAAAAGCATAGTTGCACCAAAATCGGGATTTAGGGTGTTCTTCTGCAGATACCAGCGAGCAAAATCCATTCGACGAGGAAAATACCTTTGAGTCAGTTCCTGGACTCGTTGGACATGAAAAGGATGCATACTTTCATCCTTTAGTACTCGCCATGTCGTGGAGGGTGATACTTCAATTTGACTAGCCACTGTTCGCGTGCTTGTATTTGGATGATCAGCCACCATATCCAAAATTTTTTCTTCCACAGCTACCGTTCTGTTAGACTTCGCAAGGCCTGCATTTGAACGTGCACCAAAAAAGGATCCTGTCTCACACAACTGTCTGTGCAAGCGCACAAATGTTTTATCATTGGGCAACCGCCTGTTGGGAAACTTTTTTCCGTACAATCGTCGCGCCTCTGCACTATTCCCATTTGCAGTTCCTTAGATGAAGTGCATATCAGCCTTTTCTTGATTAGTGAAGGGCAACATCTTTCGTTACGTTTGTACCGTGATTTACACTTGCACACTCGGGTCAGTGGCTTTTATCTTAATAACAATTTGCATATGCGTTCTTCTTCCCCATATCACAAATTCATATTCTTCTTCCAGAAACTTGCAGCTATAACGCTTGCATGGATAAAATTTGAAGATGCTCAAACAAGTTTGCGTTTGAATTCAAACCATGCATTTTCTAATCAAAGTTGATTGTTTTTATGTTGTACTATCGTCTCTTAAAGTTTGCTTTATCATTTTTTATTTTAATCATTACATACGAGCATTTCAATTTCCCCTCCCTGAACGCGGTTACATTTGCGCCACTTAACCACTCCCGATGGTTTCAATATATTTTGCGCTCAAAATACAATTTAAAATCTAAGCTTTTGTAAACATTTAACAAAATAAAAAAAATACTGGTAAAAGGTAGTTGTTCGGTGCTCCAAAGTCTAGAGCGCCCTCTAACGGCATTTTTTTAACTTTGTCTTTAAAACTTTTTTGTAAAGAAAATACTAATTTAAAGAATTATTTTAGTGAAAACCGCAAATGAATCCATTCTTTTTTCCGTTTTTTATCATCATTTGAAATTTAGGACCCTAAACTTTGATGGCGCCTTTCTCCTTCGGAAGACGTTTGGGACACTTGGTTTCCTATTTACTATTACTCGTCTTGATGTGTACTATCACGCCTTAAAGTTACTCCCATCATTTATGAAACACCCTGTATATCGAGAATTTAATGGAGAGCAAGATAACTGTAACGTTGACTTAATATTCTATCTGGTAAATGAAGAGCCCTTGGTATACGAATAAGTTTATTGATGACTAAACATAGCTTCACAGCACTACACTCACACACCGACATGAAAGACTATTTACAGGTTTTAAGAAGAAATATTGCTTTAAAGCGCACTGTGCCCAAAGTATCATGCCCTTTTTTTGGTGTCTCGTTCAATCCGTTCATCGGCGTTCTCGTCCCATAATTCAATGGCGCGTTACATATGCTTATTCTGGCAACCCAGAAGTCGGCAACATCCTGGCCCCCCCAATGCAATGTTTAATTGCAAAATTACATACATTCTTACATACTAATATATGAAATATACACTAAATACTGATAAAATATACTGATAAACAATTTCAATAATTAATATAAGGCAATATGTAAATGAAATTATATGCTAATGAATATAATACACAAATACAATTATGCAATCCAATAATATATGTATCGTTATTCATAGATTGGCAATTTTACTAATTTATTGACTGGGCGTAGTTTACTTGTTTTTAAAGTCACAACTTTTATAATATTATCTTTACCCTGGGTGCGCTTTGATAATTTTTGCAAGATTCCAAATAAGTATTTTTGAAAAATCTTCATTTTTACTAGCACTAATTCCCTTTCCTTAAGTGGTTGTTCCTTTGCCATTTTACTCTTGATTGTAGCTGGTTTAGTTAGTCATTTGACCATTTTTTCCAAAATGTTTGTGTTAATTTTTGCACCAATTGCCATCTATTTATTGATTGGTTTATTTGTAAGGTCGGGTTCAGGCAAAGCTTTTAAATAAGTTACAACCAAAAAATGAGCTGGAGTAAGAAGATTATCGTTTGGATCACTAGAAACTTTGGTTAAGGGTCTTCAGCTTAAAACTGCTTCAACTTGGGTTACAAGTGTTACAAATTCTTCATAAATTAGTATTGTGTTACCTATAACTCGTTTTAAGTGATATTTGAGAGATTTAATACCTGTCTCCCATAAACCCTCGAAATGGGGAGTAGCAGGCGGATTGAAGTGCCAAGCTATACCTTCAGACCCTATGAAGTCTTCAATTTTTTCTTTACCTTCTCTTAATGAATAGATTTTGCTATATTTTTTTAAATTCATTGTTAAAACCTACAAAGTTTGTATCGTTATCACTAAAGATATCGTGGGGTTTTCCCCGACGCAAAATGAAACGTTTTAATGCATCAAGAAAAGCATCAGTAGAACAATTGGTAACTATTTCTAGGTGAATTGCCTTTACAGAGCGAAGCAATTAAAAATACATACGTAACATTTATATGATTTCTTGAATTTACCTGGATACAATTTAATAAACAAAGGACCGGCATAATCAATACCAACTTGGGAGAATACCTTTGATACCTTTACTCGGTTACTGGGCAAATCTGCCATAACTTGATTTTTTGCCTTTGCCTTTACCTTTAAACAAGAAATACAATTTTTCAATACCTTTCTTACCCGATTTCTACAATTAATTATCCAAAACTCTGACCTGATGTTAGCTATAGTTGATTCAACACCTGTATATGGAAATGTAAAACATGATAATAATTAATCAACAAATTAGAAATATGACCTTTGTTTAGAATAAGCATGGGATGTTCTTGACTGACAGTTAAGTTGGAGTGTTTAAGTCTTCCTACAACACGAAGGATGCTGTTCTCATCTAAGAAAGGAGACAAATTTTGTACACTACTTGAATTGGGTATTTGTTTACCCTTAAGAAGACACTAGATTTCTAGAGGAAAATGCACAGATTGAACATTTTTGATAAGGCAAATTAAAGCTCAAGATAATTCAGTTGCAGTTAGACTGCCAATGGTTCTTTGCGAGGGAGGGTTTCTTGCATTTTCTTTAAACCGTAGAGACCAAGCAAGAATTCTAATCAGTTTTACAAAAGATGAGCACTTATTGATGATTGGGAGTAATTCCACATTTTGCGTTACAAGACACACTGCATCGGATTTTTTTAACTCACGTAAATATAAATCATTATCGTTGATTTCACTGATATCACAAGGAGACACAACTGGGTTGTCTTGCAAAACCGATAGACCATACCCACCACAATACACAATCTTGAATTTTATCAGCATCGATCCCTCTGGATATAATATCCACTTTATTTTCTTGCGATTGGACGTGGTTCCTGGAGCTCGCTTCGGTTAGATGCTGAATTACACTGACTCGATTTTTCACAATGGGCTTGAAAACTGAAGGGTCCTTTTTTATCCATGCAAGGACGATGGTCGAATCAGTTCACAGCACAATATCGTTGAAGGGAATTTTCATCGATTCGATGGTCTTTTGTATTGACTTAGCAAGAAGCACTGCTGCACACAACTCATGCCGGGGAATCGCGTTACCGTCTTCAAAAAGGTGCAATTCTTGATTTAGAGCACAATAAATTTGTAGGTACAGTTTCCGAATTATGAAGCCACTTTACATAAATTGCAGCACCGTAGGCTCTCAAAGAACTGTCGCAGTACCCATGGAGTTCTATTCTCAGTGCATTGTTCAATAAAATATATCGTGGAATGTTCAAGTTGTTAATTGCAGCTAAAGACTTCACAAATCGCTTCCACTGTATTTCCAAATGTATTGGCCAAGGAATCATTCCAGTCCAATTTTAATCTCCATACTTCTTGCATCACCAGTTTCACGTGAGTGAGTGAGTGAATATTAACGTCCCACTGTTCAGCTGCACGAGGGCTTTTGGGGATGGTCCGCGTAGTTTTGAACCATGGTCAAGTGACACGGACGACACCTGAGCTGGCACCCGCCTCTCCTAACTACCACACCAACGGGAGAACGTTGGAGCTCTAAACAAATTTTACGTGAATCGCTCCCCTACACAGCGGGTCATTAGTGGTACTGGGATCAAACTCATGACATGCTAGCCATGATCCGATGCCTAGACCACTCGGCTATCGCGGCCACTCACCAGTTTCGCCTTCGTAACTACAGGCGAAATGAGTCCTAATGGATCAAAAATCCTAGCAGTGGATGAGAGGACTGACCTTTTTGTAATTGTACAGGAATCAGAGACATCTGCAATAGAAGACACCGAAAATGCTAAAGTGTCCTTTTGAGGTCTCCACAAAAGTCCTAAGGCTTTAGTTTCATCAGGAATTGTGAGAGAAACATCTCCATCAGAAACATCGAAATTAGAAAGCAGTTCGAGGACCGTTTATGCAACTGCATGCCAGCTCCACTGAAGAGTTATATAAGTTCCCGTTTAAGTTATTTTGTTGAAGAAATGCTCGAACAGCCACAGATAAGATCGTCCATGAAAATATCAACACTCACAGCTGAAGCCGCTAACGTATATTTATGCCCGTCATCCGTAACATATTGCTTAAGCACTCGTTGTGCAAGAAAAGGAGCAAATGCTGTACGTACACTACTCTATTCATTCGGTATGTTTTGATAGAGTCGTCAATACTGTCCTTCCATACAGATCGTAACAAGTCTCTCTGAGGTTCATCTATGAATATCGTATTTTTTAGCGCGTTTTTCACGTAGTGGAACTAGGACGCAAATTTCGTCTTCGTTCCATATTTTGTCGTAACTTTTTCTCAGCCAATAAGCAACCAATTGACCTCGGGTTTCGGCATTTGTGCCCTAGATGAGCCGAATAATATTTAAATTTTCCCATAGTTTTCCCGAAATTTTCCTACAAATTTTCCTGAATTTCGCTAGTTTGTAACAACATTTCTCAAATTTTAATTTTTTTTTTTGCTTTTTTATAGTGCTGATACAGATTTGTGTCATTATTTATTTTCAGCTCAATAGTAGTACATTTAGAGGAGTGGTACAGTACTACTTTCTGTTAGTAAAAAGTTCGCGCGAAAATTACTTGGCCATGCCAATGATTGATATCTTGTTTAATATCAAAGCGATTTTATTTTTTCTGAATCTCAATAATATCGCGAATAAATCATCTTGAATGACTCCTCCATTTACCAAAAGAGAGTTCAACGATTCGCCAGTCGAAGTAGAACATGATGCACCGAAAACAGTCCTAAGCGGTGTGGATTTGGAGTCGGGACGTAATACACCTTGATGAGGCATATAATATGAAACTGTCGGTTCAGATTCATCGGATAATTGCTCCATGTGTCCCATATCCAAGTATCCATGGATAAAGTCTCGATATAACTGTTTAAGATTTGGATTGGCATCTAGTTTTCGCCATAACAAATTTAATAGATGAATAGCCGTTTGTTTTGATTCGCCAAGACGACTAGGTTCCTTTAAAAAAACATCTGAACAATGTATCGTCCCGATTCATCTCTTCCAAGATATTTTACGAAATGTTCTTCACAAAACTTGGCCTGTGAATTTAGATTACGAGGTTCATCTTCAACCGATTCTAACTGCCCAAATTTAGAAATTAAACTTTCTAACCCTTCTTGTTCAGAAAGAAGAAAACATTGCTGTTTATCATCGGCTGCCGAGAGCCCTCCATTAACTATGTAATTAAAAACCAAATTTTGTAAAGTTACTGAATCATTTATTTTCATCTGATATGCCTCAATAATTTTAAAGAACACTTGCGCGCCTAAGAGTATTGAAACCTTCGATGGCTTGTGGAAAGAAGGATCCGATAACTTAATGTGTTTTGGAAGAGAAATTTTTGATATACCTAAAGTGCAAGACGGAGTGAATGATGATATATTTAGAACAACGAGAAACTTCAAGTTAAGCTAGAACAAACTGCGGTGAGTAGGTCCAATGTGTTTTCACCGAGAATTCAATGGTGAGCAAGAGGACTGTAACGTTGATTTAATGTTCTATCTGGTAAATGAAGAGTCCTTGGCATACGAATAAGTTTATTGACAGCTAAACACAACTTCACAGCACTACACTCACACACACCGACATTAAAGACTATTTACAGGTTTTAAGAAGAAATATCGCTTAAAGCGCACTGCCCAATGCATCATGCCTTTCTTTAGTTCTTCATTCAATCCGTTCATCGGCGTTCTCCTCTCATAATTCAATGGCGCGTTACATATGTTTATTCTGGCAACCCTGAAGTCGCCAATTAAGTTCGAAGGCGCCAACAATAAGCATGACATGACGATCCGTAAGATTTTGAACACTCCTCGCTGACTCTCAACACATGGCTGATTTGTTTAAAAATTCCGTAATAACCATAACTCTGCTTCTGCTACCTATACAGACTTTTTAAAAAGTTTTTTTTTTTTTTTTTTTTTTTGTCTTTAAAACATAGGTTAACGTATCCGGCTGGGTTTAAAACCATTTTCATCAAAATTCGAATTTTTTTTTTTGCCTACTTTGATAGCCTGTTTAATATTTTCTTAAAAATACCTTATTTGTAACTCTCAGTCAATTTTAAGAAAACAAGTTACAGCTGCTTTTGTTTGGGATAGTAAATTCAAATCAATACCGGAAATTTAAATCCTATACCGGAAGCGGGAATTTTCGGTTAATCTTCACCCAAAAATATAATTTTTATTATTTTTTAATGGGGCTGCGTATTGGTATTTCTTACCTTTGCAGACCTAGTTCTTTACCCAGGAGCTGGTATCACTTTTTATTGCGGCATCGTATAGGCGATACCAGTTACCGCAAGTACTTTCGACGCCCAGTTTCCTACGCAAAGGGAGGTTACTGATCTCTGACGAGGCGAAATTGAACTTAGCAATAAAATTTTGCCGAGAGCACCCCAACCAAACGGGCATATCAATAGATTTTTTATATGCCGCATAATCATATGACATGGACGCTGTTGATTTTCCACATAGTGAAAATCCACAGACTTGGGCCGGGTTCGAACCCGCAACCTTTGTCGCAGAATGCCAGCGACAAACCAACTACGTCACCCTGTCGGCTTAGTGAAATTATTAAAATTTTTATTCATTTGCAATATTTTAACGAATTTTTTTCATGTTTAGTAAGCTTTATTTCACTTTAAAAACTTTTTAATCGATATATATCGCTTTCAAATAGGCAACAGTTAACTGACTGCAATGTTTGTTTGATTTAAACGAGTTGCACTCTTTTTATAAGTTGAGTTCAAAATTTGAGTTTTTTTTATATCTTTTTCAGTAGTAATTCCATATATAGCTATAGATATTATTTTTATATAATATCACCATAATTTATCATGTCAAGTACAAGATTAGTGAGGCCAAAAAAGAAGAGATTTCCATAGAGTAGAGTTTTTTGGAGATACGTTGAAAAAAATCAACGGCTCTTCGAAATCCAGTTATAAATTCTATTAAAAAGACTTATGTGGATCTTTGCGATCAAAATGTCCTAAAATGTCATCGCACGAAAACTCAGAACTGCAATGAAAGTGTTAACAATGTCGTGTGGAGTATAATACCGAAAGACACTTTTGTTGAGCTACAAACCTTCCGCATATGGATTTATATTGTAATAAAACTTTTTAATTCTGGATTTGCTGGTCTTTTATCTCTACTTCAAAAGTTAAGAATAGAATTAGGGTCTGAAACGAAGGGATATTTTTGATAAATAAACAATAGGAGAATTTTTTTGATTTAACGACACATTCTAAGCCGGATAAGAAACTGTCTCGAAAAAAAAAAGAAAGGTTCCACAAAAGTAGAAAAGTTTGAAGTAGGAGTTTCAGAGAGGAAGGCACCACGTACGAGCCAAAAGAGTATTTTAATACCCTTCTTAAATATTTATAAAGTTTTATTGGAAATACAAACTTTATTTTGCATTTTTTGAAAATTTTTATTTTTGTAAATAATTGTTCACGAATAGTTATATCTCTCTTAAAGTAATTGAAATATTCTTATAGAATTTTTTGAGTTTGTTCATTGTATTACAATGAATGCTTTTTGCTAATAGCTAAGGGCGACTTTTCAATAAAGTTAACTTTTAATGTAATTTAATGCGAAAAAAAGGATTTTTAAAAAAGTCATTCTGGGCTTTTTCATGCCGAACATCTGTACTTTATTCCTTACAGCAAAACTTGAATTTCTATTTGTATACATCATTGTTAAATATTAAAGAAGTGCATTCATCGGAAAATTTTATTTGTTTTTGTTATATATATTTTTGTACAGTTCTTAGCAAACGAGTAAATTTTTTAATACATTGGTTCAGATTTCTCAATATTTTGAAAAACAATTTTTCAAAGAAGTCCTTTTGCTGCATTGTTATAGTTTTACAGCATACTTAAAAATATTAATTAAATAATTATTGAAGTCATATTTTAGAAAATCATTTCCGCTCCCAGTAGGATACCATAACATCTAATTAAAAATATTTCAAAATACTAATTTCAAGTAACTATAATGTACTTTACAAATTAAATGTGAACAAATGTACAATAATTGTATTAATGGTTTTTTTGTGCATGTGAGATACCGCTGTTTAGACCAAAGGTTAGATGTGGTGCTCAGAAGCTATTCAATTAAGAAACAAAAATGGAGGAAACCATAATGATACCTGCTCAATACGAATCCAGTACTTAATCTTTTCACACCGTGTTTTTACTTTAAAAAAAAATATTATGTTGTATGTAGTTTCAAACTATAATAAAAAGGAATCGATCGAAGTACATGCTCTAGTAGAGAATTTTTACATTGATGCAATTTAGTGACCTAGTTTAGGATGACGCAACTTTCAGTTTTCCCACGAAGCCTTCCAAAGGGGAAAAAAAGAAAAATATCTTATCATTAAAAGAGGGAGCTTCGCGGATCTCCTTGCAACACGCTGGGGTCCGAGGACCTCAGTTTTAGAATCGCTGCTTTAAGACATTACAATTCACTTAAGCACTGAATATAAATAAGTATATGAAACGAAATTATGTTGAAACATAGTTTTATATTTTGGTAGTTATTTTTCAAATGTGGCGAACATTTTCTTACAATAATGCAGAAAAAGGAAAAATAAAATGCATTTAGAAAAATTAAAATGAATAAATGTCCTGATCAAATTATGTTGTTAGAAATGGAGAGAATTTTTGTGATTTTTTTTTTCATTCGACATCGAAGGAGAGTTCGCAAAGTACTTTGTAGTTGTAGAAGTGTATAAGAATTAATACCAATATGACAAAATGCACATTGTTGTAATTTCGAAAGTTAGTGTGAGATGCTGTTAACACTGCTGGAATACTGTATGCTTCTGTGTAACTCTGAAACCACTAGATCAGGGGTGGCAGACTCTTACATGGTACGGTCTACTTCTAATTTTTTCAAGGTGTTGCGGTCCACCCTATGGCGTAGGTATGATAAGCTAAAAAAATGCCCAACAATATTTATATTATATCAATAATAAGTACAGAATATATGTGAGCTTACCTACGTAGCTACAATTAAAATACTCTTTTAAAATCACGTTTTATGCAAAAAGCAAGATACAAACATAATAATTATACACACAAATTTAATAATACCAAATGATTCATTTATATATATATATTATCAAACAATTCACGATACTCATGTTTAAGAAGATAATGCCAGCTTTTGCAAATAAAAGTTCGAAAAAACATGAAGTATTCATAAAGTTCTTTTATTAAATAATACATAAAGAATAGAAAAGATGGTGTACGTATGATGTCATTGATAAAAACTATGATTTTTGCTCCAGGAGAAATTACAGAAAAATAGCACCTTTACAAAAACTTAATATTTCATGGTTGGTACATCAAATGTCTCCCATGCGATGAAATACGTCTGCAGAACGTCTATAATAGCTATGCTGAGTATCAAATTAGCGCACAGATCTTGGGGAAGATTACTGTATTAGCAAGCAATGCTCTCCTATGTTCCGGTTCTCATGTAGGAGATAATAATTCATAAAATAAACAGAATAACTTAAATATGAACTTAAAAACTATCCATTACGTGGAAAAGGACTTAAACTTTTTACAAAGAGTTAAACTTTCATTTTACTTGTAAATAGTTTATAAGTTAACAATAAAAAAGAAACGAGCCTTACAGTAGTCGCATACGCTGTGTAACATCTGACATGTTATCGTGGTAAATTATCAATACCAACTAAAATCCTGAAAAAATGAATCGAGTATGATTGGAAATAATTATTCTATGGAATAATTATATCTTTAATGAAAATTTTATTTAATTAACACAAGGAGTAATGCAATTTTTTATCTAAAATAATTATTCTTGTTCAATTTGGGGAAGAGCGGTAATGATAACTAATGATAACTAAAATATGACTCATATGCTTGTGATTTCAAAGTATTTAAAAACTGTTGTGTGTGTGAAAAATAACGTTACTAACAGTACCACTGTTAGTTGTCCAAACATTTCGATTTGTGTTCATTTCGAGCTTGAGTTCTTTATTCAAAAAAGCTATGAGTGGCTCGGCTTCTAGCAAACTGAAGCTAACTTTAAAATCACCTCTCAAAATCATGGGAAGCGAGTGATAGTTTTTGATGTGTAGCATCTTTACTCTCGTTTGTTGGCTATTAGTTGAGTGATTTCGTGAAAAGGGATGGAAATACGTAACAGGAAGTCGGGGGAAGCACGCGCTGTTTGATTTGACCAATTCAGCGCCTTGGGGGTGTCTCTTCGCTAGCCTCGTCTCGGGGTCCAACTTTAGTAGCAATTAGGGTCCCGTAGACAGAAATCCCAACTCTAAAGCAATGAAAGCGCCCTATTTTGGGAGGGGGTAAGGGGCGTTTCTAAAGGAAAGGCCAAGTACTCGTGTAGTGCTGGTCTTAATGATCGAAGGTAAATAGTTCCTTCATAAAAGGTAAATTATATGCCTTTTTTTCTTAATTTTCTATATTTTCTCGACTTTGAAATAAACATTTTTTTCCATGCTATTATTTTTCCAAATTTGCGTTTACTTTATTCCATTTTCTGATGATTATGTTCTGACAGCTGTTATGATGAAAGAAAATGGTATCACAGAATCATACAAGCCTCTTCTACAACAGTTGAGAGAGATATTCTGTTTGTTTCCAAGTGCAATCCGAGCTCGAGACAGGAAACCCCCTCTTTCCCATTCTATTTTTGTTCTTTGAGGGTCCAGTTTATAACCAGCTTTAAGACTATTTATATGACAACTGACCCCTCTTTTACTACCCAAGCCATGTGTGTGTGACTCACGTACATAAAAACTGGCAGACATTCTAGTTATAAAACTGCTTTTTTTATGCTGTTTCGTTTCTGTCTGAGGAACATCAGTTTTTCATTTGTTAGATCTTCAATGATAATTAAATATCTTCAATGAGTACGAAATAAGGAATATTCCGAATTTTGTACAGTAATTAATTTTATAAAAATATCAGTTTTAGTTAAGACAGAAACCTTTATATATATATATATATATATATATTTCTATTCATTCAAAACAATTTTCTGTGATATTCGTCAATATTAAATTGCATCAAAATCCTTTTTAAACAGTTCAATAAAAAGAGAAATTAAAAAGAATAATGGAATGAATAGTGTAATGTGATTTAAATTATTCTCTTTCCTGAAATATTTCAGAACAGTTCTTTATTTCAGATTCTGTTCAATAGTTTTATTTAAAAAATATTTTAAGATATGTAACAAAAAAAAATCTTATATAAATTTAATAAAGTACAGTGGCGTAACTACCAATGGGCTAGGGGGTGCCCTGCACCGGGGTCCTCGCGCCTTGAATACCAAGCAAGTCGAACGTGCGATAATTTCTCCCATAATTGAGATATAAATATAAAAGATTGTTTCATGGCTCTGGGTATGGTTGGTCAATATATTGGGGACATATGTGCGGCAGAATGCTTATTTGAAAATGGACAAACAGTCATTTTGGTGGTCGCATACATTTCTCCGAATCAAACAGTTAAAAAAATTAAAGATTTCCTGCATTTTGCACGTTTACCATATACCAAAGGTGGTTCTGCTTTTTTTTTTTAAAAAAAAAACTATCACTCGCTTCCCATGATTTTGAGTGGTGATTTTAACGTTAACTTCAGTTTGCCAGAAGCTGAGCCGCTCATAACTTTTCTGAAAGATGATCTCAAGCTCGAAATCAACACAAATCGAAATGTTTCGACAACTAACAGTGGTACTGTTATTGACGCCGCTTTTCAACGATTTGAAATCACAAGTATATGTGTCTTACTTTAGATTTCATAAATCTATTGTCTCCGCTCTTCTCCAAATTGAACAAGAATAAATATTTTTGTTAAAATACTGCATTACTCCTTGTGTTAATTAAATAAAATTTTCATTAAAGATATAATTATTCGCTAGAAAATTTTTTCCAGTCATACCCGATTCATTTTTTTCGGGATTAAAGTCACTATTGCGTATTTACCACGATAACAAGTCAGATGTTACACATCATATGCGACTACTGTAAGACTCGTTTCTTTTTGTATTTTTTTTAGAAGACCAGAACCGCCTTTGGTATTAGGTAAAAGTAAAAAATGCAGGAAATCTTTAATTTTTTGAACCGTTTGATTCGGATAAATGTATATGACCCCCGAAATCACTAACAATTTCAAATAAGTATTCTGCCGCACATATGTCCCCAATATCTTGACTAACAATACCCAGTCCACTTGTTTGACGATAAGTAATATCAATATGTGGAGCCACAACATGTGAGTTGTTCTGTTTGCAATAGATCGCAACACCAGCTGCTCTGTGGTTTAAATTGTACGCAGCTATTAAAGTCAGGTATCGAAACACGTTCGTCATTATCTAGCCGCGTCTGTGCCAACATGAGTAACGAACATTTTTGAGAAAAAACGTCGAAATCTGTTTGGTGAGCCCTCAGACTTTGACAATTTAGCGTAAGGATCGCAAGTATATCTTTGGTGAATTCTAATAAGACTTGCTGGTATGTGAGAAGTGGATTTAGAGTCAAGCGCAAACGAAACCGAGTTTTTGAATTCGAATATTTTGTAAATATAATTTAACAATATAAAAAAATTATAGTTTGAAAAAAACTAAAAAACACGCTTTTATACTGAATCGAACTAAAAAGTAAAAAAATAATTCTTAATAAAGAATAAAATGATTAACGAGAGAAAATGAAATGTCATTGGGGTAAAAGCGTGGGGTGTTTGTTCTATAAATGTATCAATTGTTATAATTTCTAACTTCTATTCCGAAAAGCTGAATTAGTGTAAAAATGTAGTACAAAGCACCCCACGCTTTTACCACAATGACATTTCGTTTTCTATCGTTAATCATTTTATTCTTTATTAATAATTATTTTTTTTACTTTTTAGTTCGATTCAGTATAAAAGCATGTTTTTTAGTTTTTTTCAAACTATAATTTATTTTTCATTTTTTAGTTCGAATTACAATAAAAGCGTGTCGTTTAGTTTTTAAAACTATCATTTATTCATTGTTAAATTTATCCTTGAGTTTGATATTTGAATCTGGAATTACGTGGCTGTGGAATTATTCTTGTTCTTTAATGGATATTAATTAACGGGTCTGAAGTGTGTTTATTCTCTCCGTTTACGAGGCCTCGGATGAGTCCCATATCGTTATATTAGATTCCGTCACTTTTGAACAGGCCAAACAAATAAAAGTGTGTACAAAGAAAGAGTTCGAATTAAAAAAAAATTTAATGTACCGTGTTTTTCTTAAGGACAAAAAATTATAAAATTCATCCTTTTCGTTTTTTTTTTTCCTTCACATTTTCATGCATTGTCATCCACTTCTGAACTGTTGTCCAAATTTTAAGTCTCTAGCTCATCGGAAAGTCACACAGCTTAAAATCAATTACAAAATTATACCCGGACACACATTAAAGAAACGAATTAATAAAAACATGGTAATATTAAGTGTCAAACGTTTTTTCACTTTTTAAACGTATAGCTATAATGTTAATTCGTATCATCACTTCTAAGCGTATTGTTTTATAAAAATAAAAAAAATATTTAGCAGTTCGAACATAAACTATTTTTTTCACGTGCACGAGCCTTTTTTTTATTTTCATTTCCAGAAAAATGTTTATATTATGGTAAGAAATTGATAACACATACCCACCCTCCACTTTCTCAGATACAGAACACTTTTTTGTTTGTGTTATTTCTATTAACAGCAAGTGTATTTTATACGTGCATATAATTAGTTTTAAATTCAAAACACTTGCTTTAGGGTTACAACTTATTCTTTTATTTGCTAAATCTGAAATTAGTCACCAAATCTGGAAATGATGTATGAAATTAGTCGTCATATCTGAAAATGGTATATGGAACTAGTCGCCAAATTTAAAAATGATATATGCAATAAGTCGCCAAATCTGGAAATGGTAAATGGAATTGTCGCCAAATCTGATTATCCTAATTCCTGACGATCCTGAAAAGTACAATGGAACAAAATTATGAAATTATTGTATTGTCATCGGTCATTGACAATTGTACGGAATTTCGAATGAATCCGATCTTTTTAAGTGGGTAAAAATCGAGTTCTAAGATTCCGTTACATGCAAGTGAAACTTATAAAAGTGTGTTAAAACGGCTGGCGGCTTGATGGCTACTAGAGTCGGACCCCAATTGGATATATCTTTACAAGATCCAGCTAAAGGACTTAGCTTCTTCTCTGATCCTTAAGTGAGAAATCAAAACAAAACAAAGATCCCACGACCTAGGCCGTAGGGAGGGCGGAGCCCCTCCCGAACGAAGGAGAAAAAAACAGAACTTCACTGCTAGGGTAGCGAAGAGACACCACTGAGTGCGCTGATTGGTCAAATTAAATAGATCGCGCTTCCCCAACTTCCTGTTACACATTTCCGTCCCTTTTCACTAAATCACTCCCACAAATCTCCAGCAACCGAGAGGAAAGATGTCACACATCAAAAAAGTCCTTAATTTAATTTCTATAACACTGATCGTATACATAAGTGCATACATTTAATTAATAACCACTTACAAAATTATCATCAGTCTGGCAAGCACTTCATGCTAAGTTTCGTTACAATCCCGTAATTATTTCTTGGTGCTCTCATTTTTTTGTCCATGAGTGTATAATAGGACTGTAGAGTCAATAAATTATAGTTTGAAAAAAACTAAAAAAAACACGCTTTTATACTGAATCGAACTAAAAAGTAAAAAAAATAATTCTTTATAAAGAATAAAATGATTAACGATAGAAAATGAAATGTCATTGTGGTAAAAGCGCGTGGGGTGCTTTGTCCTACATTTTTACACTAATTCAGCTTTTTGGAATAGAAGTTAGAAATTATAACAATTGATACATTTATAGAACACCCCACGCTATTACCCCAATGACATTCATTTTCTCTCTCGTTAATCACACATTTTATTCTTTATTAAGAATTATTTTTTTACTTTTTAGTTCGATTCAGTATAAAAGCGTGTTTCTTAGTTTTTTTTTCAAACTATAATTTATTTTTCATTTTTTAGTTCGAACTACAATAAAAGCGTGTTTTTTAGCGTTTTTAAACTATCATTTATTCATTGTTGAATTTATACTTGAGTTTGATATTTGAAGCTGGAATTATGTGGCTGTGGAATTAGTCTTGCTTTTCAATAGATATTAATTAACGGGTCTGAAGTGTTTTTATTCTCTCCGTTTACGAGGCCTCGGATAGTTATATTAGATTCCATCTCTTTTGAACAGGCAAAACAAATATAAGTGTGTAAAGAAGAAATAGTTCGAATTACAAAATTTTTTAATGTATCATGTTTTTTTACGGATTAAATATTGTAAAATTCCTCCTTTTTGTTTTTATTTTCTTTTTTCACATTTTCATCCATTGCCATCCACTTCTGAGCTATTGTCGAAATTTCAAGTCTCTAGCTCATCGGAAAGTCACACAGTTTAAAATCAATTACAAAATCAATTATAAAATCAATTAAAGAAAGCGAGTTATTAAAAGCATGGTAATATTAAGTGTCAATCGTTTTTTCGCCTTTTAAACGTGTTCCTTTCATGTTAATTCGTATCATCATTTCTAAGCGTATTGCTTTATAAAAATAAAAATATATAGCAGTTAGAACGCAAATTATTTTTTTTCACATGCTGGAGCCTTTTTTTTATTTTCATTTTCAGAAAAATGTTTATATTATGGTTAGAAATTGCTAGCACACACCCACCCTCCACTTTCTCAGATACAGAACGCTTCTTTTGTTTGTTTTATTTCTTTTAACTGCAAGTGTATTTTATACTTGCATATATAATTAGCGTTAAATTAAAAAAACTTTAGGGTTACACTTTATTCTTTTAGTCGCCAAATCTGGAAATGATGTAGGAAATTAGTCGCCATGTCTGAAAATGGTATATGGAACTAGTCGCCAAATTTAAAAATGATATATGCAATAAGTCGCCAAATCTGGACGTGACATATGGATTTGTTGCCAAATCTGATTATCCTTATTCCTGACGATCCTGAAAAGGACAATGGAACAAAATTATGAAATTATTGTATTGTCATCGGTCCTTGACAAGTGTGCGAAATTTCGAATGAATCCAATCTTTTTAAGTGGGTAAAAATCGAGTTCTAAGATTCCATTACATGCAAATGAAACTTATAAAAGCGTGTTAAAAATAAGACAGCCTCAAGATTTCTGTAGTAAACTCTTAATTTTAAGAACTGAGATTATTGAGCTTAAGACCAACCAACTTTTCATTGTAATTCTCCTATACATCTTGATTGCAACCAAAAGAAATTAGTTTAAGAATAATGTGTTTTTAACACTAAATATAATGAATCTTAGTTACTGATGATTAATATCAAATAAAAATTAAATATACGTAACTCACCCAGAAAATATTAAATATCCATTTAACATATAATTTTTAAGAAATAATTCGGGAAAAATGATATAATACATTTTCAAACTTGTAAAGTAATTAAAAATGTCAGATTAAGTGCTACCAACTTTCTACCATCATATTCACTTGAAAGTATGATATTAAACGTTGAAACAAAGGCGTTTTCACATTTGGAATTTTTTTTATATTTCTGCACATAATTTAATCTAGTGGTCTTCAAACGTTTTCAAGTTATGAACCCCTAGAACTATAGAAAGTGTTTTCGTGGAACCCGTAGAGCTAGAAATCATTTTCGTGGAACCCTGTTCCCCTCATACACTTAGAAAAATATATCTTAAAATATTTAAAGTTGATCAACAATAGATATTTAAAGGTAATTAAAATGTTTTGCATTTTTTAATAAAAATTTTAATCTACTTTTAATTTAATTGATAAGATGATGAACGCTGAATAAAAGAGCAACATCTGTGATCGACTGTCCTGCTTCAATGCGCCCCACAGCATGCCAGCGCTAAAAATCCTCCATTCCCGTTTTTTAGAAGTCATAGAAACACCTTATATCAGCACTTATAATCAACTTCTGTAACCCTTCATAAAAATGGCTCCTTATAAGACTGCCCTTTTTGCATATTTCTTGACATGAAAAAACGATTGGCGGTTTCCTAACATATTGGCAAACTTCTGTCTACCTCTGCAGCGAATTGCATCCTCTTAAATTCTGATTGGCTCTTCAGGAAATTAGCATTTTCCTCTCCGTGCTTAACTTTTCGAAGTGAATGTAAATTGTGTTTTAGTTTCCCTGATATACTAAGTACGTTGGAACTGAGCTATTTCAAAAACAATATGCATGTTAGCTTAAGCTGTATTGAGGCCACCTTTGATGAATGGACACTTTCAGGATGACTTAACATTTTATCTAACGAAGTTACCACTCGATTTAATATTACAAAGAATACCCATTTTTCGAATACTCTGACGATACTTAACAGGAATATTCTTTTAAATCAAATCTTCCACGATATATGACAGCACGGTTTCTATGATGAGTATTTTAGGTTAAAAGCTGAATAGAATTATAGCAGAAGTAGCATTTTCAGCTAACTTTTATATCGCATTGTGAAGATTGTCTAATTTGTTCCGAAAAAGAAGTTAATGTAAAAAGGTGTCTTATTTTTTGTATGCTAATGAAGACCTTAGAAAACCATTTGAGTATTTATTTTAAGTAAATAATGTATATAAATAATTTTACAGTTGAATATCCTTAATTAATTAATTAGCTCTAACATTAAATTTCCCTAAGGGTATGTACGTACCTTAATTTTATATGTAGTGATTAAAAAAAATATTGAATGAAAAAACACTACAGTAGATTATGTATAATACGATAGATAAAGGGTTCATCTCTTACTAATAAAGTAATGGGAATACCTCAAACCTTTCCAAATTTGTCTTGCAGCCAACCTACCTCTCTCTACGCTCTTGGAATATGTATTAAATATAACTGATAGTCTGTATAAATGCTAATTGTGCATTTGCCAAATGAACAAACCGGTTGTCAGGATCCCTACGAATTCGAAGGCATAAGAAAAATGTTTACAACTCTTATACTGAAAAAAAATACGTAGATTGATTAATAAAAAAGATGAAAACTCTTATTTTCGAAAGCCTGGTTTCATTCTCAGAAACCTTCAGAGCAATGTACAAGTTTATATGGACGAAGTGATAATAACTAACATGAGCACAATCCTCGATGAATTATTTACACAAATTCACAATTATAAGTGGTTATTCTTGTGTTAATGTGATTTAATTTGCAAACTCTCTGATTTTCTACAATTTTGAGTAACTTTAAAATTTAAAATTATTACATGCACTATATATGGAAATATATAAATAATTTTAGTCATTTTAATATTTTTAAAATTTAAAAAAAATAATTGGTTGTCATTTTATTATGTAAATTAAGTGTTTCATTAGTATCAGTAATTGAAATGAGTAGATAAGTTGAAAAACTTTAATGTAGTTAAAATTCTTTCTGTTTTGATAATTTAAGAAACTTAAATTGAGGGAAAAAGACATTTTTTACATTTAGCCTACATATACTTTTAGCTTCAAAATATTATACAGATTGGATTATCGTTTTTTACTGTTTTATTTCCCATTTCGCATTTTGAAAATTTAAACTCCCCCCCCCCCCATTTCTAATGTGTAAGTAAGTATACAGAATCTGTATTTCCAATCAAGATCAGAATTGAAATGAAATGACTAAATTTAAAAAAAAGGAAAATATGTGATCCTTTTTAGTTTTTTGAATGCGATGATTTATGAATAACTCACTAAAGAAAGGGTCGACCACCTTTCAGCTGTGGCGTGCGAAACTAACCTACCAATATGATTCAGCGAGCTGCACAGTAGGAGATATTTGAAAATATGATTTCCGCGATAATGCATGCACAGTTAGGAAATAGAGGTCAATAATAGTGATCGACAGTTTTGTAAAATATTAATTTTTGTATCGTTTAAATTGTAGTCAAGGTTATCGACTCGTTGCAGACGTGTAATGAATACAGAAGAGGGGGCGTGCTCTTTAAATACGTCGAGAGCTTAAATGTCCTAAAGTTGGGGTTGTGGGGTAGATATTAGCTCAGGTGTCGTGCTCGTCACTTGACCACGGTTTAAATAACGGTTTCTGTCACCAAAAGGCTTCGAGTAGGTGAACAGTGCGATGCTAATATTCACTAACTGACGCATCGCTAATAGATAAACCTAAATAAAATTTAAAAAATGTAACTTTTTTTTAAAAAAAAATTTAAAAACTGAAAATTGAACATATATTATGTATTTTAAAGATATATACTTAAATAAGAAATTAAGACAGAAAATATATTTTTTTCCTCCTCATTATAGTTAAATAAAAAGATAAAGAAAAATTTAAATGCGATACCCCTCTACTTTCATCTACCCGATATTAGGTGTTTCATTTGTTGCTTTATATGAGCCACGAATCTGAGCATTTAGTTGTTACACAATTTAGTTGTGCATTCGAAACATTTTTCATACGAGGAAAAATATTTTACTTCGATATGTAAAACCAAAAGCGGAAAACAGGGTGTATATGCTATTTTTCTTTGTTAAAACAATTTTTTCTAGGAGGGCTATAAAATAATTTATAAAACGTCTGTAAAATGGTGTTTCGAGTTATCATTCATATTTTTTCAGAATTTCGTGTAAGTCCATAATTCTGAAGATGTTTTCAAATAAGGTAAATTTTTAAATTTGACAAATGTTTGAAGTAGTGCAGAGTGTTACTTGCCTCAAGCGGAGGCTTTTGCATTTTAAATATGTAGGTGGTCAACCACCTCACAAGGACATTCGTTCCAATTCAGGTTCTATTGCAGAACAACAAGGTAGATTTTTTTTTCTGGATGCACCAGGTGGCACTGGCAAAACATTCCTCCTCTCAATGATATTTGCGCGCATTCGATTACAAAATCATATTCCATTCGCAATTGGTTCATCCGGCATTGCGGCAACCTTATTTAAAGATGGAAGCACTGCGCATTTAGCACTTAAATTACCTTTAAATGTCCATAAAAATCCCGCAGCAATGTATAATATAAAAAATATTCAGGAACGGCTGAAGTTTTGAGGAAATGTAAAATTATTATCTGGGATGAATGTACAATGACCCACAAGCAGTCACTTGAAGCTCTCGACAGGTACCTGGAATATATAAAAAATAATACTAGGCTTTTCGGTGGTCCTCTACTGTTGCTGTTTGGTGATTTCAGACAAACATTCTTCGCCATTCCGCGGGTGTCATATGTGCATCAAATAAACGCATGGAAAGAATATTATGTATGGCAAAGTGTTAGTAAATTATGCCTTACCATTTATATGCGTATTCAACTTCAAAATAATCCATTCTCTTCGAGGTTCTCTGAACAATTGCTAGACATTGGCAATGGTTGAATTCCAATGTATGAAGATACACAATATATTCAACTCTCAGAAAATGTTTGCAACATTGTGGTTACCAAAGATGGATTAATAAAAGTATCTTTCCATATTTTTTTTTAACATTTATAAACCCCGTGTAACACCGAGCGTATAACACGGGGGTAAACAACACACACAGAAGAAAGGATTACAACACAAACATCCATGCCTTCTCCGGGATTCGAACGCAGTCCCTGCATCTTTCCAGATTTACGGCATAATTATGCTGACAATGCATGGCTGCTTGAGCGAAATTTTTGAGCGTAAAAAAATTTAGATGTCAACGCAATGAATTTCAAAATACAACAGCCATTGCCTTTTAATGAAATTACATTCAAATCGATTGACACTATTGCTGATCCTTTTGAAGTGGTCAACTTCCCTGTACAGTTTTCAAATCCACTGGATTTACCGGGAATGCCACCACAAAATTTGTTAATAAAAATTGGCTCACCTATAATTTTTCTTCAAAATTTGAACGCACCGAAATTGTGTAATGGCACGCGATAATTCATAAAAAAATCATGGGCAACATTCTTGAAACCACTATTTTAAGTTGAAAATTTCAAGGTGAAGTTGTACTTCTACCATGGATCCTAGTGATACTCTCTCTCTCTCTTTCAGATTTACCTATACCATTCAAACGCTTATAAATTCCAATCCGCTAAGTCATAAGCTTAAACAATGAAAATTTGTAGCTGAAATTTAGAAAATCCATGATTTTCTCAGTATGATTTCCAGAGTAGGAAAACCATCGAATTTATATGTTTATACACCTCAAGGATTAACCAAAAATATTGCACATCCAATGGCATTACGATACATTCAGATTTTGTAGAATTTAATAAATAAGTCCGTATAAAATAGTTTGTTTCAACTTTCCACATTCAATTAAATCAATTTTAAGTTTTTATTCACACATCCTCTACATTTAACTTCACTCATACTATAGACATAATCACACGCTATCGATTGATCGAATTGTAGTGATGTTAGATATATTGTGATTACTTTTCACACAAAAATTTCATCAAAACGGTCCACATTGTTAAAGCTTATTGATAAAAATTTGGAATTTTGGAATTTAAGATGTGTGTACAGGACAACGCCTGTCACACACAGGTCCGCTAGTTCCTTACAAATTTATATTTAAATCAACCATTTATATTAATGCTAATTTTAAAAATTGGTTGTACTCAATGTAAAATTAATTTTTCCTATTTAGGTTGCAAAAACATTTGTATTCCCCTTCAAAAATGATTTAATTCATACATTTTGAGCAGAAAACATTCTGAATTCACAAGAATATGACTTTTTTAGTGATTGATAGCAGGTAGAGAAGAACAAGCGACCCAAAATTTTCAATACAAAAGTAATTTATATATATACAAGGGGTGATCAAATGAATAGGTACGAAACGACACGGTGGGTACAAACATAGACTATATTCAAAATATACACCATAGGCCTGAGCACAACGATCCCACTGATGAACAAGCCGCAGGATTCCTTGTTCCCAGAATTCCTGTGGCTATGACGAGACCCAGTCCTTCACAGTGTCCTTGAGTACGTCGTCCGAGTTGAAGCGCTTTCCTTTCAGGTGTTTCTTCAGTGGACCAAATACATGGAAATCGCAGGGTGACATGTCCGGACTGTAGGACGGATGGTCCAACGTCTCCCATTGGAACTTGTCCAGTTCCATTTGTGTGACTCTGGAGACGTGTGGACACGCGTTATCATGGAGCAGAACTACACCCTCCGTGAGCAGCCCCAGTCTTTTGTTCTTGATGGACCTGCGTAGGCGTCAGAGTGTCTCACAGTACAACTCGGAGTTAATGCTTTTTCTGTGCTCGAGTAATTCTGTGCTCGCATCATTTGGACGCCGCTTTTTATAAGAGCCTTTGCTCTCTCCTGCGCATGCGGGCACCCGCGCATGATCCGATCCCAGTCAGAGTCTCCAATGGCATCCCGAGATGTCTCGCTACATTCTCCCTTGGCGGAATATGCAAATATTTAACTGTTTTATTTTTATGTCGTTTCGTACCTTTTCATTTGATCACCCCCTTGTATAAGTATGTATTCTAATAAAATGTAAGTGTACGAAAGAAACCAAAAAGATAATTACTTTTTTTCTGAAAATTAAAGCAGTTAATACATGCCTTTACATTGAATCAGAGAGGTTTCCAGCATAAAAATCAATCTGGGACTTGATTAATTTAAACTGAGTTAAGCGGAACGCGACTAAGCATCTCCAGAGAACAAATGATCTGTTCCTAAAGTGTTTTGAAAGAACGTGCACCAGCCATCAATCGACTATAATTGTATACTTTCAGTAACAGAAAGAATATTAGCTGATAGACGGGATGAAAAGAATTTATAAGTTTAGCAACTTACGCTAAATTTGAAAATAAATTTCAAAATATTATTAATTTCATCATTACATTTTCTCACAGTAGTCCAGAAAACATGAACAAGTTGTTTTGAAAATAGTGGGCCCTGATACAACTGTGGAATAATCTGCATTTTACAGGGACAAAATGTTTAAAACCGTAAAAGTTCAAATTCGTTATGGTGAGTTTCTTAAGAGTGAGGTGCCGTTTCAGAGTTCATAACTTTGCAAGACTTGTGTTTAAAAATATTACCGTAAACGACGCTTGTTGGGATTTTCAAATTACGGAAATAATAAACTGCCAATCAAGTCTCATTTTAAATACAAATCATGTAGACAATACTTTTTATGTATAGAAAAGTAATCGATGATTAAACAAAAATCATAAAATTTCAGTATGATCTAGTATATTTGTAGCGAAAATATATTGTTACGAATATTGTATAAAATAATGTAAATAGTTTGTATTTGGATGTGCAATGCCTTTATATTACTCTATGCTATATTTATTTCATGTTAAAATTGTAATATTCACAAGCAACGCCGTCCCTTACGTTATAATGGCGATTCTCTCAATGGAAACTTGGCGAAATATTGGTGATAGAGCCAAGTTGGCATCATTTTTGGCGACCAGGTTGGCGACAAATTTAGCTTTTTTGGTGACCGATTTGGCTAGCTCGGGACCTTCTGGATTCTTCTAGAAATTAGTAGAGAAATCCACTAATTTTACGATGTGTGGCGCGAGCGCATGTTTCCCGAAATTTCGGCCCCTGCTATAAATAGAGAGATACTCGCCGCAACAGTCAGTCTATAATTTCGGGTACATGGGTTTCTGGGAACCCTCAAACCCGTTTCTAGCCATATACGGGTCTGAGGGTTCCCAGAAACCCATGTACCCGAAATTATATCCGTAGATCCGAGCAACAGTCAGTCTGATTTCAACCAGCGAGTAGTGAGCACTGTTTTGATTAGCGATTAGTAGACTTGCCTTGAACATGTCAGCTTGGCTGCGCTTGTGAATAGTCATCTACATACGTGTATTTTAGACACTGCTTATTGTGTCTTGAGTGCTGTTGAAGGTGTGAAATCCTTCTGCTATTTATTCTGCGAATTTTGCTGCTGAATCCTATATTTAAAGGATTGCTCTTCACCAATAAATACTCATAGCTCTTAAGAATTGCCTTGTTATTTACGACTGATTTTGCATAAAATCCTCGAACACCAATCTACGTAACAATTTAGTGTCAGAAGTAGGATTTTATGCCAGTAACAAGAGCGATGGATGAGCAACTGAAGGCTCGGTTGGAGGGCATTAATGCCATTAATGTCAAGAAGAGACTAGAGAGAGAATGGAGAAAGGCCAACAAGAAACGCAGTAAAGTCTGGAAAATATGCAAAAGAGCAAGAAGAGACCAGAAAAGGTCAAGAAGAGCTCAGAGATACTCTAGAAAAGAAAATGGATAATGTTGAAGAGAAAAATAAACAGCGTAGAAGAGAGGATAGCCTTCAAAATGGAAGAAAAGATCGCAGTAGTTGAAGAGAAAATAGAAAAGAAAGTGTAGGAGAAAATAGAAACGATCAGAGAAGACGTTTCCGGAAATTTTAGCCTCATGTCACGAAGAATGAAGATCTGGAAAAGAAACTTCAAACTTGTGAAAACAAGAATAATGAAATCAAGTTTGTTCTTGCTTCTTCCATACCTTGACTGCTTCTCCAGTGTCAGCAAAGCTGTCCACCTATGATGGAAAAACCAACTGGGAGGTGTATAAAACTCAATTTTCTATTATTCTGATGCCAACGGATGGACTGAAAGGGTCAAGGCGTGTCAACTAGCACCATCCCTTAAAAGAGAAGCGGCAAAATACTGCAGACTCTTCATGACACAGAGTGGCTTAATTTGCATTCCCTCTATAATGCTCTAGATCTTCGGTTCGGCCAGAAATACTCCAAAGGCTACGCACGCCTGCAGATGAAAACAAGACTCCAGAGAACCGAAGAAAATTTGCAGGAGTATGCCTCCGAAATAGAAAGGCTCACCAACTTGGCTTTCTTCGACCAGCCAGCAAATGTGCGAGAAATAATTTCCCTGCAGCATTTCGTGGACGGACTGAAGGATGGAGAATTTCAGAAGGCTATAAGAATGGCAGATGTTCAGGATCTAAAATCTGACCTATTATATGCCCTGAAATTGGAAGCCGCCACTGAAGCCAGTCCCAGGGACCGCCATTGTATCCGAGAGGTTAGAGTGAATGCAGATGCATCCTGTGAACTCCATGGATGAAGGAGATAAAGAAATTGAAAGAGGAAATTCGAGATTTAATGGCACAACGTCAGAAACAGAGGAGACGTACCATCACATGCTAGGGTGTGGTGGAGCAGGGCACATCAGAAGTAGCTGCCCTCGAACAAATCAGGGAAATTTGCAGCACCAAGTGCTTGGGGTGCGGTGGAGCAGGGCATCTAAGAAGTAACTGCCCTCGAGTAAATCAGGAAGATCCCGCCGTACAAGTGTAATCGAGCCTAAGAAAGTGTGTAGAAAGCTAAAAGGAGAGCAAAAGGAAATCAAGACGTTCTCTGAGAGGACCAGAGAATAGTAAATACTGCTTGAGAGTCCAAAAGAAATTTGGAGCAATATATCCAGTTGTTCACCAAGTTACAACGCCATCAACATCGGAATTGAACACGTGGAGTGACGTGAGCGTCCGAAAGATCAACTGGCTGATCCTGAAATTAAACCAGTAATAGAATTCAAAGAGTCATTGATGAAAAGCCCAGCTGGCAAGACATCGCCTCATTCCATCCTACAACGAAGCGTTACTGGGCTCTTTGGGACTCTCTGCACCTGAGAAATGTGTGTTTATATCGAAAATGGGAGTCTGATGACGGAAAAGCATTCAGGTGGCAATTAATACTCCCAAAGACAACAATATCGGCAGTCCTAAACGAACTCCATGGCAGTCCAACTGGTGGTCATTTTGGTGTTATGAAGACCTTACAAAAAGTCCGAGAGCGCTTCTATTGGAACAATGTGCGGAGTGACGTTGAGAAGTCGTGTCACACATGTGATCCCTGTGCTGCACGTAAAGGTCGAGAAAACGCACCAGAGGACGACTCCAGCTGTATAATGTGGAAGCCCCTTTCAAACGAATAGCTTTCGACATCTTAGGCCCACTTCCGAGAAATATTGGTAATAGAGCCAAGATGGAATCATTTTTGGCGACAAGGTTGGTGACAAATTTACCGACATTGGCGACCGATTTGGCGACATTGGAGACCATGCTTGCGAGCTCGGGACCCTCTGGATTCTTCTAGAAATTAGTAGAGAAATCCACTAATTTAACGATGTGGCGCGAGCGCATGTTTCCAGAAATTTCGGCTCCTGCTATAAATAGAACGATACTCGCCGCAACAGTCAGTCTGATTTCAACAGCGAGTAGTGAGCATTGTTTTGATTAGCGATTAGTAAAACTTGCTTTGAACTTGATCAGCTCGGCTGTGCTTGTGAATAGTCATTTACATACGTGTATTTTAGACACTGCTTATTGTGTCTTGAGTGCTGTTGAAGGTGTGAAATCCTTCTGCTATTTATTCTGCGAATTTTGCTGCTGAATCCTATATTTAAAGGATTGCTCTTCACAATAAATACTCATAGCTTTAAAGAATTGCCTTGTTTTTACGACTGATTTTACATAAAATCCTCGAACCTCGATCTACGTAACAATATGTTTCATGATAAATAAGGTTGAAACGTAACTCATAAGTATAGCCGATATTTCTTTAAAATAATGATATTCCTTTTTTAGTCAAGAGCAATTAGAGTTGATTAATTAATTGTTTATGATTTTTGTAATGAGAATCATCCCCTGGGATGGACGTAATGTGGAAGTATGACGGAAAGTACATTTTACCTGTCTCTCGACTATTCCAGACGGGACTCAATGCAATACATCCAACACCAAAATGCTACTCAGTATTTGCGAACAGAAAAAATCAGCTACCGTAATCATAGCCCTTTTTTCGATATCCTTGATTCAGCAAAACATATACAAGAAAAAAAAACCGAATTATAGATTTCTAACTGCTTTTGGTATCAGAAACTTTTCAGATACAGAACTACTGGTTAGGAATATACTCTTGTTACTCTGAACAACGCCAACAGTTTTATTTGTACAATTTTACAGTTTTAAGTGGTTGTTCTTATGTTAGAGGGATTTCTTTTGCTGACAATGTTGTTTTCCAAAACTTTGATTGTTTTTCAGTTTGAAAATATTGTCTCCAATTCTTGCAGAGCTATATGCAATATTGATTGCAAACGAATTTTATAATGTAATTAATCTTTCGCTGAGGTCAATATTTAAATCAAAATATACATTAAAAGATAATTTAAGATTATTATTTTTTCTTCTTTTAAAAATTTAAAGATTCATATAGCGAATCCTTACATTTTATACTTTCAACTTTTTATTATATATATCGCTTTCTTATATACTTTAAATTCGTACATTTTATATCGATGGTGTCAGATATTTAATATATAGAGTATTACTAAAATGTGTGTGTGTAAATCCTTTGCATACATTTTTATCCATTTGTTACTAGGATTCATTTTTTTCAATTTTACTTTTGGTAAATTTGGGCCTCTTCGAATTTGTATGCTTGTGTTTCTCAAAATCTTACGCTTTTCCCAACTTCTTATTTTCAGGCATTCAATTATTTACTTAGAAATAAATATCCCCACAATACCATCTAAAAAATCGAAAAACGATATTTTTTCTTTAGGTACTGAAACCCCAAACCTGCAAAAATAAAATAAATAGGTTAATAAACGGGCTGATGTTGGGTAGTATTTAAGAAAGTGAAGTCCAATTTTCTCCACTATTGAGTCCATATTTTAATTAGTACCATTGTTGCGAATAATTCTTCTCAGATTTTTTCAAACAACAAAATTAAGCAATCCTCAATTTAATCATCTTTTCTAAAATTCAATTAACCTATATAATAGCTTTTATTGAAAAAAAAATGATTGTGATAAAAAATTATGTGTGTGTTCTTGATAAAAGTGAGAACTTCTGTTTTTTGGGGGGCAAGAGTATCCATTGTTCGGATGTACTCTGCTTTCTTTTACGACATTTTCACAGTTCATTTTTTCGTGGCAATTTATCGAGGATTTGTTTATTTGATCCCTTTTCTGTAAAGTGTAGTGTTTAAATAATTATGCATTCTTAGATATTAATATATGAGTATATACAATTTAAATATCAATTAGTCTAATTATTTAAAATTTTTATATGTATATTACTTTTGTAGATCATATTTAGAAAATATATGTGATTTTATGTACTCGCGTACTATCGCAACAATGCCTACGTTCAAGATAACCGCCATGTTGGCAAACCTGATTTCCTATGTAATGTAGTCACTGAATTGACAACCATGTGCTTCCTTTCATTAAATGTCCACAATACCATTGCAATAATATGTAATTACTGTTTATATAACTTATATATAATGCAATGTATTATGTAAGGCTATGAAAATTTATGGCCTGAGAATCGTTTACTTTTTGAAATTTCTATAAGCAAACAAAAAGAGAGA
>BMAO01009494.1:0-60676 GCA_019973975.1 Trichonephila clavata | reverse complement strand
TTTTTTGACAGAGTATATATCCGATTGATTATGAATTACGAAAACATTACTAATATTTTTAGGGAATTTTAAGTACATTGCCACTCAAAATCACAAATGATTGTAAGCGTTCTAAGAAAAATAATTGTAGGTTTAAGAAGTATAAATTCATAAAAAAATAAAAAATAAAGTGATTCTTCATAATTAAAATTATTGAAAACTATAAAAAATGTACACACACACACATATATATAAGAGGAAAGTGACTCCATTGAATCATTCATCACAAAATCCCCGGAACTATTAAACTTACAGCCGATATTTGAGACAGATCCGTTAAGAACGATTTTTGTGGAACAAGGGAATTGCGGGCATATAATAAAAAATTTCTGCTTTTGAAGTATTACACCCACAGACATGAAATTTGGTAAACATGTTTTTCTTTTTTTTTTTTAGTAGAGATCCGCTATGAACCAGTTATGCACAAAACTGCTCTGAAGAGTTTTGCGGGACATCATTGAGGTGTTACATATACAAAAAAAAAACGCGTTTTTGAACAATTAGGTTAAAAGACTGGAAATTTCACCTGCATGTTTCTTTTGAGGAGTAGATTAGATGAAATGAGGTTTGTCGAAATCGACTTGAAGGAGGCTACTGGGGCGTTAATGATAAGTGTACTTTTGTTGCAGAAATTTCTGTCCTTTTAAATCAAATGGCAAGCCTGTAAGAATATTTTAAGATTTTATCAAAATAAATTTTAATACCAGGAGTTAACCAGAGTATTGTTAACTCCTGGGAGTTTAATTTTAATACCAGTAGTTAACTCCTGGTATTCTCAAACTTCCAATATTTTCGACCCAATATTCAATCATACTTTTCATTGCGCCCCTCCTCGATACAACAATACTTGCAACAATGCTTGGTATTGAATTCAATAATATTATATTTTGATGCTAAAGCTAATATACGACTTTAACCTCTTAAATACAATCGGCGTATATGAACATCTCACTCAGCCAAAGCATTCCTATCCTCAAACGTAAATATTCGTCTTCCCGAAGTATGATCTTTTTTGTGCACTGCTAATCATGAAATTATTCCAAAGGCCTTGTAATTAAATAAAAAGACCTTGATAGTGTGTTTGCGAAGGATTTACTTATTTCAGAGGATTTGCTCATTTACTTCTTCCCCCCCCCCCAATACATCACGTACGCACGCCTACTTGGAAAACGCTGGCATTGGGAAGCGAATCAAGTACCTTTTAATTGGCAGTTAAAGGAATAATTATAAAACGCTCAAATTTTCAACATAAGTGTTAATTTTGTATATAATTTTACATACGACAAGCCTATAGGGTCTATAGGGTTAAACATGTTCTTAACTTAATAAAATACATTGTGCGGTCCTGATGCATTTTTAAGTGTTTTTATCAGTGAAAATATGTATTTATTTCTTATTACGTCAAAACGTATTTTGTTTGTTTACTTTCAGTAAATTAATAATTTTTAAATAATCTTTTGTTTTCGCTTTTTCAATATGTTTGCACACCCCTCGTAGAGTTATCGCGCCCCTAGGGGGTTGGGGGTGCCCCACAGTTTGAGAAACGCTGAGATAGATAATAATAACTTAAAAAGAATGTGTAGTTTTGTAATGCCATGAAATACTAAGCAAAGAAAGCGAGTAATGTCTAGTGTATAACATAAACACGAGTATAAAAATACTCGTGTTTAAAGTACAAAATAATTGGAAACCGTTTTCAAACAGCATGGAGAATGAAATGTATATGAAGCAATAATTAATAAGTAGTAATGTGGATAGGTACATTGTTTTCAGATCAAACTCTTAAATACTTTCACGACAAAACGATAAAAAAAGAAGATTTACTAAATTTCAGAAGAAATATTCGAATTTTATCATCTATTAAAATAATTATTTCTCTTCCCATTAGTTATTTTTTAGCAAGTTTTCTTATCATTATTTTGTATAGTTCGCTCCTTTTCAACGACAAAAATAAAAATTTATGTTTCGAATTGTTTTAAATATTCTTTTTTTTTCATTTCTTTATTTAAAACACAAACAAGTATACGTCGGAATAAATACATTTTATCAATTAAAATTAATAATCTGAAGTAAAGTGCTTAATAAAAAGCATTTAATGAAATTTTTACGGAATACAACATGCAGGTAAAAATATCACACAATTAATTTTAATCAGAGAGCAACCTTTATCGAAATATAAAAACCTTACTTGAAAATAAAATGAAGAAACTAAGATACGCGTTAGTATTTTATTATTTGGTTTATTATTATCTGTACTTGTAAAACTTATTTTGAATTATATTAATGTGCTTTTTAACAAACCAGAACAAGACATTATTAAAAATTAAACGTTATTCAATATACACAATGATGTTTATTATTAAATAATATTTTTCTGAGTTAAAAATAATTTTAATGAAGATACATTTTATCGTATTTCTATTCTCATAATAAACTATAGCTAAAACAAAAATGTAATTCAAGAATAATGGAAAGAAAATAATTTTTTTTAAATCTTTTCCAGCAGAATACATTGCATTTTGTTATTTTTATTATTTATTATTAAATTAAATTACAAACATTGCAGAAATTTCAAACCTCGGTCAAATGCGGAAGAAACATTATCAAACTACTAGCAATATTTTTCATTAGGACAACTGAGATCTTTCTTTTTACATAGTTTCTCATCTTTAGCTGTTATCTACGAGAGAGTGTCGGAAAATAAGTTTCCCCTGCCAACTGTGGTCAGAGTTGAGTATGAAAAGTCAAAACATAGAATGAGACATTAAAGCTAAGACATAACTTTATTTTTCTACAAAAGTACCAAATACATTGAGACATTTGTCATACCGCTTGATAAGCTTCAAAAAACCCTCCAGGAAAAATTCAAGGATTTGAATACCTTTGGCTACCTACCCTGAATCAAGGCATTTTTAGAGTCACCAGAACTCCACATAAAAAACGATGGCCACGATGATTTTACGACCGTGACCACTCGACTGGCACCACTACACGAATAAGATTTTTAAGGAGATTCTTTCATAGAAACAAATTCAATATATATATATACATATATACATTTGTACTTTTTTTTTGGTAACCTTATTTATATTCATTTAATTATTTGGTGTAAATTAGAGTTATAATTAGGTAATAGAAGACGAGTCAACGGTCACAATCAGAAAGAGGAAAAACCAACATATAAATTACATGTTATGAACCTTGGATACTTCAACTGCAATATTTCCTGTCATGTAAACAAAACTGTAAAAAGCAAATTAAATCAATCGCCTGTTTTCGCTAACAAAGGCTACACAGTTCTATTTTATTCTAACATTTTCATTTAGTTATTTAAGCATAAACATTATCAAATATATCGGCTAAGATGTCTAAAATATCTTCAATATAAGTATAGAGGATACTTTCAGTTTTATTTTATCTTTCATTTTTTCTTCTCCTTAAGATTTATGTTAGATTGTATTCAAAGCCCTTTTTTATTAAATATAGATGACCTTCAATAAAGAATGACCTCTACTACTGCTTAAATTTTAGAGAATATGTGTAATTCTTTAAATGGTTTTAATGCTACAATAGCTTAAAAGAAAGTATCAACACTTATTTATTCAAAAATATATACTTTAAATAATGAAAAAGGATTTTTTTTTAAAATTAGAGGCAAGTTTTTGCATAATTTTAAAACAAGCTCAGTTAATTTAACGCTATGTTGTATTTAATCAGAGATAGAAAGGATTATTACAGATATGTTGTAATTAAGAAAGGTATGGTGCCTTATTGTTAAAATAATTTGGAATTAAGAGATAAAAATGTACAGTATATTTTGAAAGCAATATGAAATCAAAATTTGAATATATTAATTACTCTTAGCTATAAAGTAAGTCGTTATATTAGCATTAGCTATTGATAGAATCAAAGACATACAAAGAATTTAAAGTACCATGTTCTAAACACATGACAAGCTCATTGATGTAAAATTTTCTTATAAGAAAATGTAATGAATGTTGTTAAAAATACACCAAAATTTATTGGAAAATTTTTCTTGATGTCATTATACTTTCTATATGAAACATTAATGTATAACCTCATGGCATTACTTGTTTAAATAACAATATGAAGAACACACAAGACAAGAAATATAAAATATGGATGCCCAAAAATTGGAATATTATTTACAGTCCCCCTTTCCCTTTATTATAATATAGGCAAAAGTAATATAGGCATATTAAATTATTTTTTATAAATATTTCACAGAGCGAACGCCATATTTATCAGACTATGAATATTAGTTGAAGTATTAAAAAAGGATTATTATTTTCATTTATATTCTTAAGTGAGAACAAAAAAATAATCAAATTTATCAGTAGTTACAATTATTTTCGTAATATGCCCTGTTTTCTAACCTATGATTTATTACATTATCTCAAAGTATTATTACTTTCAAAGAATTTATAAATATTTAAATTTGAAATATTTTGCACTGTTTCTATTCACTAACTCAAAAATTAATTTGCAAAATATTTTTGCTGAATAATTTTATGGAAAATACGAAAAAAATGTCTTTAAACACCTTATATTTAGTCTCAATGTTCTGTGAAAATTCACACCTAAAAAATATTAAATTCATGTTGAAGATATAAAAACGATGGAAATAATCTTTTCAATGCCATTTTAAATTTGTATTCTGCGCTAAATAATTTACTTAATTTTTTGTAAAGTAATCAGACTTTCACTCCCTTCTTTTTTTTCTTTTTTTTTTCAACCTCAAATTCAATTTTTAAAAAATTCATTTTTTTAAGAAATTTAATATTTTGATTGCATAAATATCAATATTCTCAAATTATCAAAATTCTAAAAACTGTAGTTTTCTTTAAAATGTACAAAATAACTAGATATTACACTCATCTAAATTAAACCAAATAGCTGAAGACACGTAACCCTAAACCTTAAACAATGAAATTGGGAATTTTTAAATGTGAATTGAAGTCAAGTGCAATTTTTGTATAAAAAAATATTTTCTGGTGACAAACTATCTTTTTCGAATATGTTTGTACGATATGTACATTTTTATTCTAGGAATTCATTTTCAAAAATAAATCTAACAATAGTTTTTCGAAGTAGCAACATTTTTTTTATAAAAGGAAGTAAATTAATTTTATTATAAATGAAATTTATAGAGATGATCACTATTATATGAGAGAAAAATGTCTTTCATGCAGTTGTTCATAGTGTCCTTCCGTATCAAAAGGCTACAGCTGCCTTGTGTCGTCATTGCATACGTCACAGCCACTCGACGCTTATTTAAGTTTTCCTTCCACTCCATTTACCGAACACACTTGAAAAGATTCGATGTCAAAGGTTATCGATATTATCTACTTAAGCTTATGGATAAGCCAATAGGTTCTGTGAATGAATTCACTCAATAAACCGAGAAAAAAATATAAATTTAAAGATGTAGTAGGCAATAAGATATTTCAATGGTTATTTTTTTTCAGAAAGGAACACATAATCTACAGTTAATTTTTTTTAAAAAATCAGTATTCTATCTCTGGCTTAGATAAATTATCTTTAATTTTTCGAGCAGAAAAATTACACACACTTATTTAATCATTTTGATAAACATGATTAACATATGTATTCAGTAGATATCTCTCGTCCTATTAAATTATAAAAGAAAGATAAAGATTGTTTGAAAACTGTTAAATCCAAACCAATTTTTCTTCTTCTTTTATATCGAGAATAATATTAAACATCTTTTAAGCAAATCGTATTTACCTAGGAAAGTATTTTAGCGGTTGTAAGAGAAAAATTAATACATATCGTTTAATTTATGAGTTCTATCATTGGAAAATTCAAAAAAGTTGTATACACTAGATTTTTTCTTTATTATGTGTGTTTAACTATTAATCGAAACTAACTGTATAATACTATTGTTAGGTACTGTTCGAAAATGCTAATAAAACCTTTACATTTCAAATCAAGAGCTCACAGTTACAGTTAAAAAGCTTTAATGTTTTGATAAATTTAAAATTTTGTAAAAAATTTTACAATTCAAAAAGAAATAATAATAATTTTTGAAATCTCTTGTTCCTACGTTGCTTTAACTCATTTATATTTGTTTGTATGGATACATATTTTATTTCTTTTATATTTATAATCGCATGAAGTATACAATTTTATAGTTTTAAATATATAATCCTTAACATCACAATATATACTTATTTTAATTAGATTTTAATTGAATAAATAGTTTTCTAAGGAAATCATAAAAACTCTAGACATTTTTAATAAGATTCTTCTAATTGTTAAACAACGTTCATTATTATAAAACGATATTACAAAAAATATATGAGAACATACTAAAAACTCTCAGAACGTGAACATTTTTTATATAAAATTGAAAAACTATCTTGATTTTATTACTTAATTAAGATAAGTTGTTTGCATTTTAAATCATAACCTTTAATTTTGTTCAATATGTAGAAAATCTCCCGGGATTTCTCTCATAGCAGTAAAACAATGTTTATTTATATCTTATACATTTTAATTACTTGTTTCACACCTATTAACTATCTACATCTATATTTTAAAGTTGTCATTTTACTGTTTAACTGTATCTTCTAAAGCAGGGGTTTTCAAACTGTGTTCCTTGGAATCCTGGAGTTCCACGAGGGGTTCCAAAAGTCCATAATAACAATTCGAAATGAAAATAATAAATGCGTTGAAAAATGTGCATTCACGTTCTGTATGAAGTTTATATAACCACAAGTATCTAAAGTTCACCCCAGTCATTAAAAGAGAAAAATTTATTTATACATAATATTACTTTATTCTGCAATACTCTTTTTAAAATTTTATAATCATATGAAAGTATATTAACACATCTTTTTCTTTATGTGTTCTCCCTCCTAGATTGTGATTATTCTATTATTTATAATACCAGGTTTCAGAAATAATTTCATACTCGTTGGTATAATATCTTGAAAAGCTAAACAGTTTTTCTAATGGCAAATTTACCTTTTTTCATTTGTGGAAAGAAACACCTGTTATGAAGGAGACGGAACAACTTATCGACATACAAATTCAATATTAAAATCTAAACCAGCAAGAGCAGCTCCTAAATTTGTAGATGCCAATTCATGCAAAATTCTCAGGATTTCTCACACAGCTATAAACATTTTAATGCTATTCAGAACAATACGTCTAAGCGAAAAATATTTCTCAATGCGAGTAGCAACAAAAACAAAATAAATAAAACAAATTAGGCACAGAATATAAAAAATGCGACTCTGCCGATAATTTCAGTACATCTATACTTCGACAGTTTGTGTAAAAAAAATGCAAGTATATATCCCAGTTACTAAAGGTAATTCACGGCAAAGAAAAATTTGCATCACAAATTATTATTATTCTGTATTAATGAGTAAATTATGCTAAAATTAGATTGAAACTTTTTAATGTAAAATGCAATATATTTTTTAATTATCTTTGCATGAGTGTTTATAACGTGTTGTGATCTACTTTAAATATTATTTTAAGATATATACATCTAGGTGTGTGAGGGGACTGGGGTTCCACGAAACACCTTACAGTTCTAGGGGTTCCGTGACCATTAGCCATTACGCAAGTAGACTTGACTCTCACAAAGAGCTCAGAACAATTCAAGTGACCTCTTAAGCTGGCAGTGAAGCAACTCGTGAGGGACCTTGTGACTTTCAAACACTGTAAAAAGACATGAGAAACACCTGAACCGGGCTTCCATTCCTCGAATTTCCGCACCATGCTAACGTGAGGGCTTTGAGTCTCTACAGGTTTAAAGTCATTAGTTTCTCTACGCACCGGTTTTTCTGTGGTACTATAACACGAGAGTGGCAACAGTGGTCGGGTGTAAACGATGATCATTGATCTACGATGGCCACAATACTCTACTTCAAGGTAAAGGATATATAATATTCAAATGATAATCTCAATTTTTTTCTTGAATGTACCCTAATATTTCTCATACAATCTAATATTAGAATGTTAATTAAATTTACATATTATCCCATTCGAGGTATAATCAGAAATTTTTTCTGTAAACATCTGTCAGAGTATTAACTTGTTATAATATAATAGTAAAAAATAACACGAGAATATTTGATTTCTTTGACAAAAGTTAGTTTTTTTATTTCATTGTTCATTAAAACTCAAGCATTCTCCTAAAATCCTCACGAAAGGTGTGCTTGCTAAAGTTTGTCTTCATCTAAACGTAATTGAAAATAATTTGATCCATCGCCAATAGTCCTAGCTTAAAAGTGTGACGTTTTTAAGCAAGCAGTCAACAGAAAACTCTCTTCCTTCCTTCCTCCATGGTTCAACAGCCCAGGGTGGACCTTGGCCTTCTCAAGAACCCTTTTCCACGCTAGCCATCTTCCTGCTAGTGTTCTCCAATTCTTAGTTCTTAAAACTAGGAGATCTTTTTTCTAGGCCATCAATCCATCTAAGATTTAGCCTGTCCATTATTCGTGTACCTATTGGTTGAACATTGTAGACTTTTTTTAGTGCTGAGGTCTTCGTCCATTCTGACAACGTGACCTGCCCATTTAATTCGTTGTATTTTGATGAAGTTAACGATGCCAGATTTTTTATATAATGGATAGAGCTCGAAACTTGATCTTCTTCAACACGTTCCATTTTCCCGAGAATTCCTCCAAAAATAAATAAATCTTAAAATCTTCCTTTCGTAGATACTTATCATGTTATGATCTGTTCGAGACATGGACCAAGTTTCATATGTATAAGTTAATACTGATCTTAAAAGACTTTTATACAATAGAACCTTTGTTTTCCTTTTGATTAAGTTCGATTTCATATATTTTCATATTTCATTTAAGACATCTATTAGCCATAGTAATTCTCTTTTGGATTTAAGTACAACAATTGTTTCTATCGTTAATTTCCGAGCCTAAATAAGTGAAACTGTCAACAACTTCAAAATTATACTCTTCAATTTTAAAGTGGGAATTGTTAAAACATGATTTAGTGCAAGGCATGTGAAACCTCTCATGTTTTCCCAAATTTTGTATTAATAAAAATGATTTTAAAATAACGATAAAAGTAATTTTGTTACAAATATAATGAGGGAATAGATTTTAGCGTGTTTACATCGTGTTATCGTGTGTTTGGCTTCTTGATACTTATAACGGATGAGTACCGTTATTTTTATGCTCGATCTAATATTTTAGGGAAGTGCTGCACATTGCATTGAGGACGTCCTGGCAAGAGCATATTCCATTGAAATTAATGAATGGAGTAACTTTATTTAACTTATTGTATGTGCATTTCGTTTTCGGCACTATATTCATTGATCAAAGCACCTTGAAAATAAAAAAATTTAAACACCATTAGATATATATCTTTAACCGATACACAAAACACTAATACTTAGTTATTCTTATTGCTCTTTCCTTCTTTTGTTCCACCATTTTACTAATATATGACCTTAAGCTGATACATAAAGTACTAAAGTTCTTAGCTTTTCTCAGCACTTTTGTTTGTTTGTTTTTGTCTTTTATGAATTAATTAAACATCCAAAATCTTTACTTTTAAGGGTAAAACTAAAGTCCCGACGTGCTGATCGATAAACTAACACGTTTATGAATACCAATGGAGTTTTGTTCCCTAATTTAACAAAAGTGGGGGGGGGGGAGATGGATTGCACCAACTGAGGAAGAAAAATATAAGAAAAGCGCTGTTGACCTGAAATACGTGACTCGTAACATGCAAGTATGGTGGGTTGGATCTTAAATTATGTTTACGTGCGTGCGTAAGGATAGTAGTGTTGAAAGGAAAGGTGGGAAATTTCTATTATAGAGCTCTCGCTCTTTGACATTTTACCATTTTTTTAATGTCCTCTTCACATAGGTGATCTGTATTTTTAGGAATAATGAGCAATAAGCGATGAAAGATTTTAAATAGTAACTGTGTCATCGAAATAAAGGATACTTTTTTTATGATTAAAGAAGTTCATAAAGGTCAGTCATAATTATTGTTGCTGGGTTTTAGATTAAAATTGTAAAATGATACACATCAGAGTATTTTCAAATTTTTAAAACTTAAAATGTTATAGCTTTACTTATATTGTTTTGCTTCGATAGTATACGAATACATTTTTAATCTCGTATGATAAATTAAAAGATAGAAAAGGAGTCAAATTATAATTTAAAAAGCACAAAAAAATTGTGTCTTTTAAATGAGAAACAAATTATATATATATATATATAATAAGTATATTCTTAGATTATAAGTATAAAAAAAACATATCTTTAATTACATTAGTTAAATAAAATGAAAAATTATTTCTAAAAATAGGAATGCCCTCTTCTAAATAATCGAGATTCAGTACATTAAATTTCAAATACTTATTTACATAAAATATCAATTCTTGTGTACAAAAGTCTTCTGGGTCAAATAGAATATGAAACCGAAAACTTTAATATCTGTACAATTTTCGAAAACATGTTTATTACCAGAAAGAAAAGAGCAAAACCCATTTTCCGTTTAGTTTCAAACTAAAGTATTTAAAACTTATTTGACAAAAATATTTAGAGAGAATGGAGAAACATATATGGGAATGAATGTCTCTTGGCATAATTAGGCAGAACATTGTTTACATTTGTCATTAAATCTACATATGGGTTAAAAATGAATTCCATTAGATAATGAGTATTTTTCAGACTCTTCATAACAGACTGTAAAACTGATTTTTATATAAGAACAGTTTTTAACCATATTTTATATTATGCGTAAATATTTTTAAAAAATATAGAAAAAAAAACATTTTTTGTGCCAAAAAAATTATTTAAAATCATTCAAATACTTGATTCTTACATTTTATAATAAAAGAATTCAAAATTATTTTTAAGTAATTATTTAAATTTTTATTTGTCACATCTTAATGTACATTAAAAGAAGTACAGATTTTTTGTCAAATGAAATTGATACATATTATGAATTTTTGTTACTTTATTTTATATTCCATGGTTTTAATCAGCTTATAGATTACCTCTTGCTCTTAAATTCCTGTATCTCATTTGTAATTATTTAATGAGTCAACCAACATTGGGATCAATACTGAAGAGCAACAATGGGGAAAAGATTACTGGCTTACAGAGCCAGTGAATATTGCATATTGCCTAATGTATTGTTTATTACAGGTCTCCTCCCTCACTGGCAAGGAAAGTATTGTGTGTTGGACTGAAATTACAATATTTGTCATATTTAATGTCCCAAGAGCTATGTGTTATTTAAAAATCCTAATAAAACTTGGTTTTTGATACATAGGAAAGAAAATGCATTACTTATAATATATAATTTTGTATGCTTGATGTTTTCATGTTTTTATTTAGATTTTATAGAAGTTAAATGCATATATTTATCCATCCACTTTGCTTTGTGAAGCTTAATTCTACATACAAAGCAATCTCTAGATATTAATAGTAAAAATTAAACATCATATTAGGCTATCAACCTTAAAAATATTATCAGACTCATTTGTTTCTATAGTTCTTTTTTATAAAGAACTATGAAGTTTTGAGCATATTTTTTTTAAAAAATAAGTGACTTTATTTTTTTAATTTTATTTTCAAGAAGTATAAAAATGGAGGGAAGATTGAATTTCTGCATTTTTTATGAATAGCAAAACAAATATTCATTAAATGTACTGAGCTTCATTGTTTTAAAAGCTTCAATTTAATATCTTAGATCATTGAAATTTATAGTAATGAAAGCTTAATTTCGACGCATCTTATGTTTTTACGATGTTTTTTTTTTTTTATTAAAATCAATTTTAAAGGGAATACATAATTATTAGTTGAAAGAAGAACAAAGCGGTTTTACTAAAACCATTTTCATTCCAAAACAACTACCTAAAAAGCGTTCATTTCACTAAGTCAAAACTCTTTCCGTAGTTATCAGCATTTTCAAAATAAAGAATGAAATTAAAGCAATTCTCTTTTTTTTTTAAAAATAAAAAGTTCTTATAAGAAACAATGACTTATGAACTTTATATTTCACATTCATGGTCCATTTATTCCCGCTGTGACTTAAGTACCACATTTTTTTCTGTTACAACATTTCTTCATCATTCTTTCCTTTTGCATAATGCGTAAAATGAAACTAAAGAAAAAAAAATTAGCCAGATTGAAAACAATGATGAAATGGGTACAACATTAGGATTTGCACTTTACGCAATAGTTTTGTTTTCATGCGGAAGTATAGAGTTCTAGTAACTTTCTTTTACATGTTCAAAACTGGTCTTCTATTATTCTCCAACGACTATTCCATATGAAGAATCTCGAATTTTGCTGTAATTATTTTCTGAATATTAATATTCTGTATATTTATTGACTTAATTGTACTTCATGAATAGTTCTGATTTACACTGGCAATTTAAATTTTAAACGTTACAATTTATTTAATCTCAAGTTTGAATGCGGAAAAGTAATAATAATTAAGTATATGAAATAAATATAACTAAGGACAAAAAAGGCAATTTTAAAAAATGCATATTTACTCTTTATCAAGCTTATAAGGAAATAAAATAAAATGGATTTATCATTAAACTTGTCCATATAATTATTTTATAATAGTATACTTTCAGTAGGAAAAACTTTATGGTAAATAGTTATTGATATTGAATGAAATAATTAAATAACTGTAGTTTTAAATATTTTGCATATTTTCAGTCATCATATTTGGAAACCGTTCTAATAAATAGTATATAGTAATTATGAGCCGGTACCTCCTTCTCCTAATTTCCACACCACAACAACGGGAGGAGGTTTCAGCCTGGACAGATTAGCGTGCTTCAGCTCCTCTAAACGACAGGTCTTCGTCGGCTCTAGACTCGGACTTAGAACACGATTCCGTGACCTTGACCACTATGCTACCACGGCCCCGATGAAGTTAGAAACCCGGCAGAGAAATTTAGATGTTGGTTTTTTAATACTGCAATTGATATTGTGCAAATAGAAGAGAGATTTAAAAGTATACCCCCCCCAAATATATTATTTTTATTATTTCAAATTAATTACTGATGTGCTAGTGAATTTAACAGCTTTGGTACATGTACCTAAGATAAAGGTCTATTAGATGGAAATAGCATAGTCGGGGATCGTATTAGATTTGAAAAATAATTTATACGAAATTGGTGCCTCAGTTGGAATTATAAAATAGCCTACCTCTAAAAGTTCTTCAAATAGCTAGTACAACATTTACCGAAACAGTTCCACAAATAAATCTAACTCTGCCAGAAAATTATCCTTATTTAAAGGTCAAGGATTTAAAAAGTGTTCCTGTGAGCAATTCAAATTACAGCGTTAAGCAAAAAGATGTGCTTGTAAAAAAGTAACGTATTTGTAACACGACAGAACCCAAATCAACAACGTGTTTTAACAAAAATGAATAAGCTTTTTATTTATTAATTATATTCACGAAAAAAATGTTTGAAATTTTACTCTAAAAATGTCTTTACCAGCCTAATTATATAATTTTTGTTAATTATTTTCGAATAAATAATTTTTATTTCAATGACCTTGTTGTATTACTTACTCTACATTTAATAATACACCATATTTGTTAAATAAACACTTTCAAACTCTTCACAGAATTATTTCATCATTTCTCGAAACAGTTCAAGGATTTCATCAAATCACTTACTTTCATCAGGGAAATGATCTTGATGAGACAATTTTAAAATCTCTAGTAAATGGATCATATCCGTTAGGGATATGATCAAATTTCTATTTTCATCATTTCCCTACGGCATATATATATATATATATTATATATTTGCAGAGTATCCATCCCTGCTAAGATGTTTCAAACTTAGAAGGGAGTAGGGTACACCTAAATGAATTGGAAGCACTTAGGAATGTCGAATCACACACTGTATCAGTATCCTAAAGAGGTAGACATATTGAAAAGGCAAAATTAAGTAAAAGTGATATTTGGCCTCAGAGTTGTAAGGGTAGTACCAAAGTAGATATGGCTGGAAAGATTGTCGCTGTAAAGTTTCTCGAAGGTGTTAAAGAGAGGAACAATATACTGATTTCTCGTTGAAGAGTTGAATTAGCCGCCAGATTGACTCTAAGATAAAAAAAAATCGCGGTGAGATGGCTGAGGATGGTAAGCAGTTCAAACTCAGAGAAAGCAGATATGCTTCTAGCATACGAAATCACTCAGCTGCTCAGAGGTTGTACGCTCAAAGATATCCATTGAGTCGAACTCCTGCACGCGCCATCTTTGCGTGTCTAAACCAGCTACTATGCGTCAGAAGTTTTTTTCAAAAGGTCACATGTAACCGTTATCGAACAACACATAGGCCAGCCAAAAATGAGACAGTGATATTCTTGGAACGAGTGTTAAGAGAATTGACAATGCTGTTGTTCCACTGTGATGAACCTTTCAATGAGATACTAACACGATGGATCCTATCATTTCAGCTCTTCTGTTCGTAACCTTTTGAATGTAGCATTTGGACTACGATGGTGGTCCAGTGCAGTGATACAGTACCCGATCACAAGATCTGATATACATGGATTATTTCTTCTCGAACCATCTGAAATCTCTTGTCTACGAAACCCTCGTTGATTGCGCCGAAGATCTTGTAGCCCTTATCTTTGAAGCAGCAGCACAAGCAGGCGGTCATCAATTTGAACACTTTCTTTGGCAGGAGTTAAACTTCATTTTTATTACCTTTGTTTTTAAGACTATAAACAGCGAACGATAAATATTTTTTTTCCTGATTTGAGTCCTTTCTTTGGGTTTCACGTCTAAGAAATGTGAAATAAAACTTCAAAAACAAACAGCTCAAAACACACCCAAGTTTATTCAATACTCTCTACCTAGAAGGTGGCAGTCCTTTGTGATTCCTACTCTACCTACTCTCAAAATTTGGAATTTTGCAATATCTTAGATGGACATTTTGTGTGTGTGTATATAAAAAGGAAAGAAAGCAAAAATAAAGGGACGTATCTATGTACTCGTATATTGCAAAAAACTATACATTGAAATGTACCGAACATGTTTTTTAAAAATACTGCTATTCCTTGTAACAAATTTTAGGCTTATGATGTTATTTAATTGGTATTCTTCTAAATATTTATATTCGTTTTAATAATTTTAAGTAAAAAATGAAACATTTTAGATATTTTTCATACGAAGCATTACATTTAATGAGGAAATAATATTTAATTTTCCTAAGCATTGAATCTCTTTGAATCCTTTTATCCTGATATAACTACACCACAGTTATAGTATATAATCAAAATTTTAGCTTGTCTAGAGTATTATTAGAAGCAAACTGTGCAAATTAAATAATTAAACACTGTGTTTTATTTTATATTTATTTGGAATTATAATGATAAAAGCTTATGAAAATTTTGTCAAGTTGACAGTTAACGCTAAAAATACAAACGCTTCTAGTTGAGGTATGTAATATAATTCTATGAGATAAATCCTAAGTGACATGAGATAAATCCTATAAAGCATTTAGAGATACAATTTGAGTGATAATAATTATATATGGATTACATTTTGCAATCCTCTCTAGCCTCTTTGATAGGGAAGATAATTATCAGAGAAATTCTCTCTAATTTCAGTAATACCTTTAGCTAATTTATTTGTGATTAACTCGAGTCACTAATACTGGGGAAATTTTCATAATGTGTGCTTCAGAGAGAGAAAATGATAAATGAAATCTATTTTATTATTAATTCGTTCACTATAAAGCTAAAAAAAAAATTTTAACTATTTTTCTTAACTTTTTTTTCACAATTGATGATTTTACGAAATTAAATTTTCAGTAACAAAATATTTCATAGTAACACCTTTATTAGAATATGCTTACCAAACACAAATATAACTTTTAAGGGGGATGGGGTGGTATCAGCACTTTTATCACACAAACGCAATCATGAAAATGAAATTGAAGTTTCTTCAAAATCATAAATAGAAAGCTAGCTACATATTTAATTAAAATGAAAGTTAGAATTATAAATACCTACTTTTGCAACTATCTCAAGTACAAATTTTTTATTTAAAAGCTTGCTTGTATTTAGGAGAAAAATCATTCATTTTGAAATTAAAAAAGTGAATTAAAACTGGCAGCCACTTTAAAAGTTCAAAGTTTTGTAAACTATTTTTTGAATAAAACAGGTTTATTTCTCTTTACGTATAATCTCACTTTCTTACAACGCTTACCATATTGAAAGGATATTTTTGTATACCATAACATTTCTATTAAACTATGAATCTACCGATTGCTATGAGTTACACTGCTTATTTTATATAAAACAACTAAAACTTGTTTATAACACTACGGTAGAAAACTTTTAATTTTCTTAAAAACTACACATTTTTTCTAAAAAAACAATTTTAAACAAAATGTTGAAAATAGACACCAGAAATTTTAAGTTTTAAAATGTTAACGCAAAAACCACCTGTCTTCTAAAAAGAAAAACAGTGAATTATATATATTGATAACTTGATCTATTTTTTTTTCTCTATCGAGTTGTAAACGTCAGTTTGTAATTATCTATATTTAGAATATTTAGCTTTTTTTTAAAAAAAATAAAGTATACTTAGAAATTAGAAATCTAATTTTGTAAAAATTTATGCTTGAGAATTTATATAATCTTAGTAACTAGTAAAATTTACCAACTGCGTGTATCGCATAAAAGTTAAGTAACATCTGTTTCACCTTATAAGAGTAAATTTTTGTTTGGTACATAAATATTTTTGACAAAAGTACCACGAAAAACATTTTCTCGCCTTGAATGTATAAAAATGCATTTTTTGCAGAAAAATGAGAAAGTATCATGAATATTCAGCACAAAAAGTTGAATTTAACATTAGAGTTGTCTTTTTCTGGTCTTTCAACTCACCTACATAAATTATTAAATGACGTTCTGTAAGAAAACAATATGTTACAAAAAAGTGGCATGTCAATACAATGTTCTAAGAAATGTCTATAAAAAGTTATCCTTCATAGTAAAAAAAATCAATCAGATTTTAGTTGTTTTCTTTCAACCTTCAAATATTGCATTATTATATAAGTATTTACTTATATAATATTTGTGTTTACTTATATAATATAATATTTGGGTGTGTGCGTGTGAATAATTATACAGTCGAACCTCTATTTAATGAAGTCACTAAATCCCGAAAACAAATTCATTATGTGGAAAATTCGGTAAATAGAGATTCCTTTTCAATATATTTTACATTCTTGAGTTTCAAGAAATAAGTTCTCAAAATAGAGAAATTCTTAAAGTAGAGGTTCGTAAAATGGACGTTCGATTGAATTTTGAAACTGTTATTTAATCTATAATTTTCAGAATTACACTTCCTGTAATAGTATTACACTTTTTAATAAAACTTTCTATTGAAATTTTTTTCATATAAAATCTTATAAAAGCAAAAATAATTTGGATTTGAAATTTTATTTTTTATTTCAGTTCATTTTTATTAAAATTCTATGGAGTAAGATATGGGTATAACTTTTATTCAGATGAGTTAAACTTTTTCAGGAAAAATAATAAAATTCAAACTCCTTTTAAAACGAGAGAAAAGTTTTGTTTGCTTACAAGTTTCCAAAAACCTCTTTTTTGCTACATTTTGTCTAAAAGCAAATGATGATTTCCAACTCAAAATGTTTTCAAACTTCAACTGTAATTTTTGAAAGTATAATTGTATTTGCGATTGTAAAAGCCAAAACATGTCCTTTTAATTCTAGTTCAAAAATATTTTGTTTAAAATAGATTCAAAATAACCTGTTTGAACTAACTATCCATTTATTACCAGTTAGTTTCTAATCCTCGTCTTCATTGTTTACGTTTCAAAAGTGAAATGAAGCTTTTTATCAAAAATACAAAAGACAGATATCTAAGAAACAGCCTTTTTATCCCTTTATCTCAAGTATAAATATTAAAGATTTTTAAAAAGGATTATGCACAGTCATTTTTAGAAAGCTAAAGCTTTAAAAATGCAAGCAAATATTATTTTCGATGGCAAGAATGCCAAGTGAATAGCATGCATTAATAATATATTTCTTCTAGAATTTTCTTCTTTGACTTTTTCTCCGATCTTAAGAATAAAAACCGAGAACATTCAATGATATTTATTTTATTTGATATTTACTCTTTTATTTGACGTTCGTCATTGATCAAAAATGACGATTCAAAATTACAGAATGATGCGGTCCTTTTGAAGCTCTCTATACCATCATTGAAAAATTGATATGCAGTTGTCAAGCTTTATTTTTCCTTATCCTTGTTACAGTTATTACAGTTATCCTTGTTACAGTTATCCTCCATTATTCTCTGAGCTGCAGTTATTTTTTGTTTCATTTATAGTTTTATTGAATTTGTGTAGTACTTTAAATAATGTGCCTTTTGGTATTAAAGAGTTGAAATTCTTTATTTTTTAAATACCAAATATTTACGTAGGGATTCTTTATTCTTGCATGTAAACTATTTTTCTTTTACATAAATCATTTGTCGTGGAAAGAAGTTAGTCTAATTTATTTGTACAATGAATTTAGAACTAATTTTAAATAAATATGAACACGCAATCCTGTCACTTTGTTTATTTTCCACTAACTTATTAAAATGTCTAAATCGTAAAAATATAAGCACAAATATTTTTAAATTAATGCTTGTATACTGTTCTGACTAAATAAATTATGCATACCAAAATAAGCACATAGCCTTTGCCTGTTACACCTAAACTATATTTTACTTTATTGTAAAGTTGCAAAAAAAACTAAGAAATATTGAGCTATCACATAGTACAAGCAGTGGATATCACAGATAAATCTAAATCCGAGTACAGAAAAATAATTAGTTTTATATCTGAGAGTTTCTTGACTGTGGGTTTCTTTTCAACCAAGCGTCAAATGTAAAATCATGTATCTAAATGAAAACAATAATATTAAAATTTTAAAACATTATTTGGGAAATTTAAATAAGAACATCGATGGAAAATTATGTGGATATAAGTACGTTTATATTTTTCTTTCTCAAAATTCTTTGAAAAAGTAGAAACTTTTTACATAGGATTTGCTGACAAATTAAATAATCATAATTTTGCTTGATTTTCTAAGGTAAAAAAAAAAAAAAAAAAAAAAATCAAAAGTACATTATATATGAAAGCTTCCTTTAAGTATAATTAAATAGTTTTTAACAATTATACAAAAAATAAAGTACATGTATAGCATTCTGTCTAATTTTGGCCAGTAATACTTCTATTTATTTGACAAATTTTTTCCGCCAGCTTTCCATGTAAATGGAAAGCATTCAACACAAATGGTAACGAGGATCTTCAAGGTTTTATATTTTGACACAAGTATATAACATTATTGTTTTAAAGGCTTTAATATACTCATAAATTGATGTCGTATCTGAGATCCACCATTAAAAATTTCTGAATTTCAAAATTTATGAAAAATGGGATTATTAATAGAATTAACAAATATAATAAAAGTCAACATATGATGCTTAAGACAAGGAGCCTATTAGAAAAATTACAGGATCATTTGAACTAAAATATTACCGAATTATGCATCATAAACAAAAAATATTCTTTTTTAACTAATGAAAAATTTCTACTACTGAAATTTTAAAATTTAGCCAATTATTTCGACAAAATTAATAGTATCAACCCCTGTGGGCAGAAAAAGAAATAATCTGAAATGACAAAATAAGAAAACTTAGTAGATATAAAAAAAAGTACATCAAAAATATTTTCTAAAGTAACAATTTAAATTTTTAAGAAGAAATCTCAAATTATTTTATTGTTATATTAATCCTAAAGGCACTTTTGGTACAATTGAATTGATAACTTTATTATAAAAAATACTTTAGAAATTTATTATATACTTTTTAAATTTTCTTATTTCTGAGTAACTGAATTATTTTTACGCGTTTAACACAAATTGTTATTTCACGTACAAAAATATGCGTGTTACTGACAAAATATGAATCTTTAATAGAATTGAAGTTGTAGAGCTGCCCTTGTCGTAATAATTATAAAGAAGATCCAAAACAGAAATAATAATCGTATCTAACAATGAGCCGAAGTAGATAATGCTTCAGTACACGATAAGAACTGCCCACGTACGCGTACAATACAAATTCGTTCGTCTTTTTTTCCAATGATGCGTTTGGTGCGTGCATAACATAAACCAAATTATACATTACTATTACACTAAGGATAGTTACAACTTGAACCCAAACCGCAATCTTCCATAGCTCAACAATTGCCATCCAACGCATTATAATTGGCACCCGTCAGCGGTAATGTCATTTCAAAAACTTTTTCACTGGATCTTTAATCAATTTCTTCTTTTTTCAGCTTTCGTTTTATTATTCTAAAAAGGACTGCATCCAGCGAACATATGCATTTCACCAAAAATTCCCCATCGAAGAATTAACTTAGAAATGATTTCGTATTTGTCGAGCAGCAAAGAAAATGTTCCTTTTTAGTTTGAACCAAAGTAGACAATCATTTTTTTTTTACCAGCAACAGTTAACTTTTATTCTTTAATGTGATATAATACAGTAATCGAACATAATTTGTTTCAAGAAAAATAATCTACTTAGAAAATTATGAGTTCATTTTGAATTAATTTTATATATGCTTAACTAAACTCAGTGGCACAACAGCCCCTGGGGCCAAGGTCCATTGTGCCCATCTCAGTTTTTGAGACCTTGGGTACTTAAGTGGATGTGCAGATATTTCGGTTTGGTGGTCAGCCTTGCGCGAAACCTCCAGAGTTTAGTTCCCAAGTAAGCTTGGTACTCATTTATCGACCCACTTAAGGGATGAAAGGCTGAGTCGAGGAGTTAAGGGAAAAGGTCTGAATCTCGGATCTGTGGCGTGGAAGCATGAAACGCTACCTCTCTGCCACTGGGTTTCTTATATAAACTTAAGTTGAATTTTAATCTGAAATCTGAAATTTTACACATTTGTGCGTATATGAACAAAATGTACGCTACTTTTCAGATAGTGTGGTAATTCGGAAAAAACTCAACTGGCTGATATGAAATTCACATTAAAGAGGCACAATATTGTACTTAAAGTTTGATAAGGCTAAGTAGCCGAAAAAGGAATTGAACGCATATAGTATTATGAAACGAAGTAAAAAAAAAACACTTTTGACGGAATGGCGTTTGTAAGAAAACGTTGTTTGGTCGTTAGGGAGAACAACTAACAAAGCCCTTTAGTAAGAGATATGACTTCTCTCCTGGCTCCAATGGCTACGTGACATCGTCCATTTAAAATATTGAATAATCCAGTATTTCCCAGGGTAAGAATTTCTACTCTTCAATGAACATCTGCTTTAACTGTTTGGTGTTCCCTGGAGAATACATTTTTGCTTCCAGGCCTCCTCCAGAGAATCCCACATATGTTCCATGAGATATAAAAAGGAGAGTACGCTGGACAATCCATTCAATTCTCACTTTTCAGAACAGAAGAGGCCTTCTTTGGAGGAGCATTGCCATCCCTAAAAATAAAATCTGAGTCAATGCCATCTTGGTTGAGCAGTGATTCCCAAATTGGTCTATATAGACCCCCAGGGGTCTATGACGACCTACGTCAGCAAAAAATTAATTTGGGGATCCATTGAGGTGGAAGGGGGGTCTATGATAGTGGCTCTCATAAAGCTAGAACGTGACTTTAATTTTAAAAGAAAGTTTAATCAAGTGGAAACCAAATTTTACCCGTTTAACGGATTTATTTACTAAAATTAATGAGGTTAGTTTATATTTACAAGGGAACAACATAAATTTTATTAAAATAAGAACTATTTCAACATTTCTCTCCAGGTCTGCTAAAGAAGGATAATACTAGGGATCCCGAATTTTATCAATTGGATACAGACAATCTGTCAGGACGTATTAACCTACGTTCAACAGTTAAATACCTTTAATTCATATTTTGAAACCAGGTGTGAGAATACTTTAACTATGGTAATACCACAATGCGCAATGGATTCATATGGTCACATTGAAGAAAAAATGTCACATTACAATAGGAACTGATCGTAATAACCTCTAACGAAGATCTTAAAGTTTAGAAACATATGTCAGGGGGGTCTATGATAGTGACTCTCATAAAGCTAGAACGTGACTTTAATTTTAAAGGAAAGTTTAATCAAGTGGAAACCAAATTTTACCCGTTTAACGGATTTATTTACTAAAATTAATGAGGTTAGTTTGTATTTACAAGGGGGACAACATAAATTTTATTAAAACAAGAACTATTTCAGCATTTCTCTCCAAGTCAGCTAAAGAAGGATAATACTAGGGATCCCGAATTTTATCAATTGGATACAAACAATCTGTCAGGACGTATTAACCTACGTTCAACTGTTAAATGCCTTTAATTCATATTTTGAAACCAGGTGTGATAATGCTTTTAACTATGGTAATACCACAATCGGCAATGGATTCATATGGTCACATTGAAGAAAAAATGTCACATTACAATAGGAAGTGATCGTAATAACCTCTAACGAAGATCTTAAAGTTTAGAAACAGATGTCAGGAATTTTGGCTTTAAAAAGTGAAACCTGTTATTTGTCCCGAACCAGTGGCACACTCAAGGGGGGTGTCCTAGGGGTCCGAACCCCCCCCCCTCAAAGCCCTTGAGTTTTTTTCGATTGATGATAATCCTATATATATATATATATATAACGTAAAATTTAGTTTAGTACTTGTAATTAACAACTTATTTTATTAATAAATACTAATTATTAGTTCAGTAATTTATTTTTTACTGTTTTTTGTTAACAAAAATCGACAAAACCAGAAGAATCAACTGGTGTTGTCTTGAGGTATGATACGAGTTGGGGGACTTTCGACCATGGACCCCTTGAAATATTTTTGTGTGCGCTACTGTCCCGAACTATAGAAAATCGTGATGAAATTTTAAATTGCTTTTCCTAGTGTGAAGGAGTTTCAGCGTGGTTGTCTACCTCCAAAACTAAAAAAAAAAACTGGACACTACTAACAGGAGATTTAAGGTTAAATCTGACAAAACTGATACCAAAAGTTGAAAATGTGATATTGCAACACCAGATCTTCCCAATAAAATCATTTGTTTATTGTTTAGTTATTTTATTTAACAGTTTTATTCATTCATTAACTTTTAATTTAATTAATTAATGTGATTCTTAAATTTTAAACACTGTACTTCATTACAGTTAGAAAAATTTAATTCTCTTAAAGTAGGGGCAGCAGTACCAGCTGTCAAAAAGACAGTCACGTTGATAAATTTGCAAAATTCAAAACTAATTAAGCAGGGGTCTATCCCAAACTGAAAAACATGGCAAGGGGTCTATGAGACAAAAAAGTTTGGGAACCTATGCGGTAGAGTAAGGATCTCTAGTAAGCGAGCCATTATCTGAAATATGGAACTCCTTTCATGCATTTAACATAATGCTTCCCCACATAAGAACTCCAGGATTACCCAACGGTCTCTTTCCCTGTGGAGTGCAATGTAGATCCACCTCCTCGTTGGTGTACTCCAAAAACGTAACTTAATACGTCTAAGTGATCTACTACGTCGGCATGTGTCGCCTTCAGTTGCCATATAGACATTGTCATGCAATGGATTCCATTGCGCTATGGCATTGATGGGAATGAAAATGCCGATATCTTGGAGAAGAAGGGGACAAAAAACTTTCCAACCTCTACTAATACAGTTCTTTTTTATAGTGCGAAAAGAACCACGAAGAAGTACTACAGAGAACACTTCTGGACAAAATTCAACCAGAAGAATATTGAAAAATTGTGAGTTAGCAAACTCCTTCATATTCCATAATGGCCACGAGATAGAGCTGTAGCCGATTTTCGAATCGCCATTGTCCACGACTGCCTATCCCAGCATCTAAACATGATAGGCATTGCCCAGAGTCCCCTTTGTAAACTGGGTGACTTCAATGAAGAAATGGACGTCATTCATTTGACACGCTGCCGTGTACTCAGCTCTGGATCCATGTGGATCACAGATATTGGGAGGTCAGACACAAAAAGTGTGATTTATAGACTATACTGTGGACTTGTGTTTCTTTTCTTATTTTTCTTGTTTCTTGTGTGTTTATTGCCAATTTTCTCTGTTTCACATTTTGTTTGCAGTTGTCTTGTAATTCGCCATTGGAAATTTTAAAAAAAGTATATTTCCCTGTCAGTAGAATGAAACCGTGTTCGTATCTCCCTTCATATCAACTAGCGCTTACAATCGTTTCTCAGATTGAAACGATTCCAATCAGTAAGCAGAATGTGACTCCAATGATTATATGTCAAATCTTTGTGTTCTTGACACAACTGTTGACGGGGCTGCCTATAGTTAGTGGTGCGTAGAACAGGACGACGGCCGAACAGGCCACCTTTAAGGAGACATCTGACCACAGTAAACCACGATACCTGTATTCCGGTAGCCGTAAGCAAATGCTGAGTAAAGTTATCTGATATCTGGTTCCGGTTTCTTTTCGCCTGCAGAATGATATATCGGTCATCACTTGCAATTAGTTTTCTCTGCCGACCACAGAAAACCTTTCTTACAGTTATATCTGTCATTTGGAAGGCTTTCCAAGCTCTTGAAGCTTCAATTTTCTCAATTTCAAACTCCAGAGCTATACTCATAAAACTATATCCCTCTTCAAGTTTTTCGATCGCTCAACTACGTATAAATTGATTCCTGTAACCATTTTAAATGTTCGATTTCACTTTAATTTGCATGTTATTGTCTAGAAATGCATTCTTCCTTCGTTTGAAATTACCTTGGCATTCAGCACATTTCATGTTTTTGCGTGCCGTAACATCCTCTTTGATGCCATAGTGCTGATATCTGTATGTAAATCTCCTTTCTACTGAGCTGCCTTTTCATTGTACTGGTCAGGAAAAAAACACTTTCAACAATTTCATAATTTTATGTTGAAAAAGACATTTCTTTTTTGAGTTTTTCCTGCTTGGTATTATTAGTTGTTAATTATTGTTGAATATCGAAATTAAGTTGTAACGTTATTTTTTAATTAAATAATTTTTAATTTACAACATAAAAAATATTAATATCTAGATACGTTTTAGTATGTACTTTGTGTAAATCTTTTTTACAAGGAAAAAATAAAAAGAGCATTCCTTAGAAAAGCTTATCAGTATAAACAAAATACACTAACCCTCCTTTTCTCGCACTATCTCAGTGGGAATGACAGTCACCGTACAGATTTATCACCAATTTGACTCTTCTGACTCTATTCATTGTATTTCAAGGATACTTTTTGTAATCTGGAGATAGGTAGATATAAATAAATATTATATAATTTAGTGAAAAGAGGTATTTTATTAGTATGATTTTCAGAAATGTTATTCGATTGAGCTACTTTTATGTCAGTGGCACTTGTAAAACGAATTTTGCTAGATACCGATTTAATGAAGATTTGAAATAAATTTTATAGCATAAGTTTTCAGCTTATGAAGTAGTGTAAGCAAAATAGAAACGCCAAATTCATAAAAATTACGGGAAAAAAAGTTAAAGAGGTTTCGATCTTTTCTAAAACGTTGCGTGTTCAAAATTTTTAAAAACTGTCAAATAAATTAGAAAACTAATAAATTCTTTTAAAATATTCTTCCAAAAATAGCTAGAAAATATTTTATTAAATTCAAATATGTACTTTTTTATTCAAGCATTATTTTTAAAGATTAATCTTTCTCTTTCTACAAAATTTTTAATTGGCATTTTACATATAATTTGCTACATTTTAAGGCAAAAAATTCACTTCTTAATAAAAATGTTAGCCCAAAGAATTATTTTTAAGTTAATATGAGTATTGCTAATATAACAGAGATACCCAAAGGTTTGAGATATTTTGACGAAACTTTTTTAATGTTATTTCGAACTTTATAGGAATTGTATTATAATATTCTATGAAGTCTAAAAATAGGGTCTTTTTCCTTCTATTAATTAACATGAAACTGAGTAAAGTTAGAAGCCTTAAGAGAGATTTCACAAATGATAAAATACTGATCAATCGGAAAAATTTATTTTGGTGGATATTTTCTAATTAATCAGAAATAAAGCTTTTGTATGAATAAATGTTGAGTAAGCAAAACAGAAGTAATTAAGGTGTAAAAGAACGTAAGTATTGTAATAATTGCGGGGAAAAGGGTTAAAAAAGTTTTTAATTTTCAAAATTTCATATAAATTTATTCTTATATCCATATGGTAATGGATAAACTACATTCCAGTTTGAGTCCATATTCCATCAAAGAGTGTAGTGCCAAATAACAAAGAATTGAATCATGTTCTGAAGAACAAATTCATTCGAAAATGTAAGTATTTGATTTAATTACACATCAAATTTACTTTGTAATTCATTCAATGTTTCTGTACATTTGCTGAAATTCTTAGAGTGTATAGTTCTTTCACTAAAATAAATTTAATATATTGCACACACAAAAAAGTGTTAATATTTTTCTACCATAAGAGATTTTCTCAAAATTACAAAAGGTACATTCTTTTCTTGATCAATGAAATTATTTTTAGACATATTTATAAATTTGAAGCTATATATCGATATACTAAAACAATCATAAAAGCCTTTTATGAAATCGAAGGCTTTCGTTTGCTTACATTGATAACACTCTAAAGCAAACTACACAATTTTCTATTGAATCTTTTAATTCAAAAGATATTTCAAACAACATGGAGAACCTTTTAATTCAGAAGCTCGGTTAAATGAATATAAGAGGCCTAAATTGGTATTTCCTTTTTCATACTTCCACATCACGTGATTTGATTACTAAGAGACTCAGTTCCATTTCGCTCGAAGTAGTTACTCATTATTCTGTATGGCAGTCAATTGGAATGAAGTTTTGAGCCAATGGTTATATTCATTCATCCCCAACCACGAACTCCTCTATTTTAAGTACTGGAATCACATACTAGTTTAAAAATCCGAAATAAACCGAAAGTCTAAAAAAAATTTTTTTTATACAGTTTTGAATGGATTGAATAACTTTCACGAATTTAGGAGGAAATATGGATAAGAATATTAGCGATTGAAAGCATTCTACATCCCCAAATATCATCAGTATTTATCTAATTATTAATAAAGAAATTTAATAGCATTAATTAGGTTTTTTCGTTTTACATTTACGAAATTTTCTGAAGAAATTTATTTTGAACATAACGCATTTGCAAGAATTCTGTGCGACAATTTTGTTTATTAAAGTGTTAAAGAAAAATACTTCAAGTGGAATATTTTTAAAAAGTATTAATCGGGTTATATATTACAATAATTTCTTATCAAATACTTAAATAATAAAATATTTAATCAAATTAATGTTTTTATGTTCTTAGTAAGTACAATATTTAAAGCAATTACATTTGATCGCAAAATCTGTCTTTTCTAGCAAAACGATAAATTTTAACTCCACATCGAGTTTAATAAAAAAAAAATTATCATTTAGAGGTATTTTTAATTTAAAATTAAGTGAGTATATTTTATTTCTGAGAAGTAAATTCACATGCTATTATGAATATCATGGATAAAAATTAATGTTTTCGTCAATTAGAAACTGTAAAATAATTGAACAACAAAGGCTTACATCCGTAAAATTCATTTATAAGAAATAATCAATACCCTGCCTCTTAAGTCTTACCTGATTTAATCAGAGACAGCTTTTAAAATAATCTATGGATAATTACCATAGATATGTTTGAAAAAAGTCATATAATTGAAGCAAAACAATTCATTTTTCTATGTAGGAATTGTAAAGAAAATAAATTCTGTGAATCCATCACTCAAAATAAAAATTGCTTTGTAAAAGGTGTTAAAAAATTTATAATATGTGTTGTAAAATTAAGCTGTTTTTAAACCTTTTATCTTTTTTTCTCTTTAGATAATTATGAAATCATACTTTATTATTTTATAAATTATAAATCTCCTAAATAAAAATCTTACTTTTGATTCATAAATCTATCAAATGCAATTATCACTTTAAAGGCATCTAAGAAAATTATTAGACTTAAGAAAGGTTACTGTGTGTTTAATAATTTGAAGAAAATATACCATAAACACACAAGAATTTTAAACATCATTTACTTGAATACTATGGAAAAAATATAAGTATCAAACAAATGCAAGATTCCTTAAAATGTAAACAGCATTGAAAATTCTAAATGATAGCTAAAATACGCCGGAATATGTTAACAATAATATTGACTATGTTTTATGGTGCTGTTAAGATTCAGTAGATACTTTGAAGACGACAATCAATAAATTGAGCTGACCGATTGTTCTCCGTAATTGCTTATCAAATATAAAAAAGAACTGAAGTGAGCGGCACCTTGCAGTTTTATATATAACGTTGTTCTAGATTATACGGTCTCGAAGGTAAAGGTAAAAGGAAACACAAGAGGAAAAAAAAGTTAAGCGGATTATAAAAGATTTATTCCTCAAATCAAAAAATAATTACAACTTCCTCTGATAGTAATTTACAGGAATCTAATTAGAATACGTCGAATCTGTATCTAAGGGTTATTGTTGGCGTTGGAGTTGTTGTGAATTAATTTAGCTGTTGTTTCCAGTCACTTCTTGTTTTTAAAAATTTATAATTCTTTGCTACTTATCGACAAAGCTTTTATTTTTAATGAATTTAGCAAATGAAAACTTCATGGATTACTTCATTAAATAAAAAAAGAGTAATTTTGTCTACTACTTTTACTATCTTTTTTAAGTGCTTAACTTTCAAATTCTAGAAATAATTTAATTAGCTAAACAAGTACATTGCATCTAGCCTTACAAGTTTGTGATTTACTGCATTTGAACTAAAACATATTTGCTGGTAAAATATAAGATCATTTATTGATGATTCTTAAAAATCAAGGAATATTTATACCAATTTCACAAGTAATAATTCCCAAAATAATTGAAATCTGCGTTTGATGACAAAATATTTCATGATTTCTTATGTAAGTTGAAAGCCTTTGGTAATAGGTATGTTATTGTGAAAATTACTTACATTACTTATTATTTCACCTTTCTACACGTGCCTGTAAAGTCGCGTATTGTAATATTAACTTTTACCTTTGACAATAAGGGTTAAAAACGTCCATATACAACTTAAATGCAGTGCAATGCCCTTTTCCTTTTAGAGGTTGTGATATTAATTTATTTTATTTTATTTTAGAAGCCACAGCACACAGAAAATTATGTTCAACCAGATTTGGATGCGTCGAGTAGTTTTTGGATGTGCCGATGCAGAGCAGAGATATCTATGAGGGTTGGATCTTTAAAAGTGGCAACAATTTATTTACATGGAATACAAAAGGGATTCATGTCACCATGTTTTACAGAGTTTCAATATAGTTGCCATCATTGTGTATAACCAGTTTTTAACGATGTGTAGTAGCGCCTCTTTTGTTGATAGTTAGAATTGACCGGTTTACTGTCGCAAGAATATCTGGAATAGTTTTGAAGTGAATGCCATGAAGTGGTTCCTTCATCTTAGGAATTAAGTCGCAAGGACATAGATCTAGAGATCGATCACTGTCCATTACTGCGGCAACAGCATGCACTTCTGTTTTTCTGACTCTAGGACGACCTGGTCGATGCATGTCTGCCACATTTTGGCGTCCTTCATTGAAGGCTTTTACCCATCTCTGCTACAGTTCTGTAAGGCAATGCAGATTCTTCGAAAGCCTCTTGAAGCCCCAGATGACATTCTCGTGCTGTACGACCTCTGGCACATTCAATTTTTATTCAACTTCGTTGTACTTGTTTTGAAAACATTCTGACAACATGTACTTTAGACCCCAAGCTAATATAAAGATCAGTTCTTCAAGTCACTCCTAATGCGCGTGACGTAGGAAAGTCGAGTCGATTTGCTGAGAGGTAAGGTAGGTATGTAGCTCACATGTGGTATACACGACATTCTTTGTTTTTGTTGTGAAGCGTTTTTACAACAGTGTTGCCACTATTAAAGTTCCAAGCCTCGTACATTAAATATCTCTTTAATATAGATCTCATTCTGTGTACATCAACTACTTATTTTTCATACATGATTGGTTAATATTCAAAAATGAATTTACTCCAATTTTAACAAAAACAGTTTAAATTGTTCTAATTGTTTTATTCTTTGGTGACTTTCTTAACGTTGAAATAGAAAGTTGTCTCTCAGTTTAGTTTTCACGCAAAATGCCTGTATTATTATCATTTAATATTTAATGTTATTAGGCGACACACATTTAAATATATTATGACATACTAAACAAATGACTGACATCATTTAATGAGCTACAGTGAGTTCTCATAATTTCAATGGAACTGAATCTGTATACCAAGTATGAATTCCAAACGAAAAATTCGATCAAATTTTGTCTCTGAGTCCAATAACTGCTTTGAAATGCGAATGCCTAGTAAAATACTGCAAACGGGTGCTACGTAGAATCATAGTGCGCCTACATAGAAAAATTACAATAAAACAATAGATTTAAAAAAACCTTAATTTTACTTATAACTTCAGACTCCATCTGATATGTTAAATTTCACAGTAAAACTAAAATATTACACGTTTATTTAATAAATGAGAAACAATAGAAGCAATTTCTATCACAGATTATTCAAATAAATTATCGCTCGAAATAACTTCTTTCCAGAAGGTTATGTGTAAAAATAAAATGATAAATATAATTTGAGGCCATATCCGACAGCTTGCTACTAAATTGATTTATGGATCTAAATCCCCTTTAGTGAAAGCCGCACAATCTTACAAGAAACATCATTCATTTTCCAATGCCGATTCTTTTCCTCGCACTTTCCAGAATCTTCATATTAAATGATTTTCGGAGAAAGTAACCTCTCCGATAAAGATTGATCAAATGTACATTTGAGTTAAAGGAAACGAAAAAAAATTAGAAAGTAAAAACGAAAAATAAATGAAGATGTTTGACTTCTGCTATTTTTTGGAATGTATGAAATTAAGATTAAATGTTAGAATCTTCAACTATAAATTATTCTTAAAGCAAGTTGTCAGTGATAGAGAATGAAAAATAAAAAGGAACATTTTTCTTGTAAATGTACAGGTTTGTAAAATATGTATTCCACGAGTTTGCACTTTCTCTGGTGAACTAGAAAGATGCCTATTTGTAGAATACATATTTCCCATGAGCAAATTTGTTTTATATTCATGTCAAACACTAAAAAAATAGAACGCTCCTGGACTACTAATGAGAACAATGAAACTAAAGCAACATCGTACATTTTCTTTCTAAGAATTTCAGCTTTCTACTTTTATACAAAAAATATTCTTATTTAGTCATGCATTGTAGTTTTGAAAATTATTGTACCTAGTAAAGTACATTATAAATGTTAAATTCTAGAATAAAATCAGAAATTTCTTATTTTTACTCCAGTTCTAAGATCGTTTAAAAAGTGAAATTTAACATAAAGATAAATCTTAGAGGATATGTATATACATACATGATGTATGAAATTAAAATTTCTAATTCAAAGCAATAACGGAAAAGCAGGGCAACAGAAAAGTGAGGAATTTTCTGAATGTTGTACGAAAGGAATGAGAATTTTATGCAGCGATACAAGAGAATTAGCTCCAGAGGTTGTGAATATGTGGCAGATTCATGAAGGTCAATTAGTAACAGTGTATAGACGTGGTAATTACAGAAAAATATGTTCCACATAACGAGCATTGGCTTCAGCAACCATCTGGAGACGCAAGTTGTCATGTTCCACAGTGGATCGAGGGGAATGCTGGGTAATGTTGCACACGGGATGGTACATATAGTCCTTTAGATGAGGTAAAGTACTATGTCCCGATCAACCAGATCTTTCAGTTTCTCGCGCAGTCAGGGATCTCTCGAATTAAGGTCAGGGGATTGGATCAGCCACAAATACAAAAACTAGCGGCTGATGACACTTTCCTCGGCGAAATGTCGTTGGAGAATAGTCTATGCACATCGTCCTATGTGAAGGAACTCTATTGTGTATAAAGATGATGCATGCAAGGCATTGCCGAGCCAAAAGAGCCGGAATAATTTCATTCTCTAATAGCGATATGTAATGCTGTCATGTCAATTTCTAAGAGAAGTCGTACTCAGGACGAACAATTCCGTATAGCCACACATACTGTCACCTTTGGGAAATTTAATAAAGTTTGTCGGATTGTATGTGGATTCCAAACACTGCTACTATGCATATTCTTTGTACAGACCAAATAAAAAGCATCTTGTCAGCCCAGATGACATCCCATGGTCATTCCACATTAACCTTGAAGCAAATAAGAAACTGCAGTGTAAAAGTGGTGTCTTATAGTGAAAGTCAAATCTTATGGCAAGAACAGATGCACCAGGACAGTTTATACGGATAATAGTGGAGGATGTTCTTAACGACGTGATGATAAGTTAAGCGCATCATATTCAACGCTCTACCTACTCGTTGTTTTCTGGTGGTAGCCTACATGCTTGAAGCTTTGTACCTTCCACATGCAATCTGCTCTCATTCGTAGAAAGTATTAGACTTCATATCTAATCCATCCAATTCTTGTATTTTAAATTTCACAGAAAACCCCATCATCGTTGTGCAGGCGTTCGTAATGTACATCGTACATGTTGTGCAAATAGACATTTTTTCCACTTCTAAAATATCATATATTAACAACTTCTTCAACACGACAAAATGCTTTGACTTGGTATAAACTAATTCTATTCTAGAACAAGGTATTGATGCTTGTAATTTTGATTTCTGTAAAAAGCTGATATTAATGTTTGAGATTATGCCTCAATGTCCACCATACTCTACAATTGATCGTAATGCGCATCATACGTGTCGTGCAAATAGACAAGTACAGTTTTCCCCCGTCAAAAATATGATGTATTAACAATTTTTTCAACACGGAAAAATTCTTTGATTTGGTATGAATTAATTCTGTTCTAGAGCAAGGTAATAATGCTTATAATTTTGGATTTCTATAAAAACCTGAGGTTAACTCTTGAGTCTATAGCTCACTGCCAACCATACTCTACAGTTAAGAAATAAATCCAGTTTATTTAACGAGCAAACCTTATTATTTTCACTACGGAGACCTATGGCTGAATCGATATTCTAAACTACTACTCGACTTGAACAAATCTCGCCCCCCTAACAACGGATTTTTTGAGGAATTCGATAACAAAAAGGATATTGAAGAAATTTGTGTTAATAAAGACTAATTAACGAAAGTGTTTGCATTGCACAGTAAATAAAATATCCCTTGATTTGTAAAACAAATTTTAATACATAAATTATACAAATATTTTTTCCAATGTTTGTCTAAAATACTATATTTTAAAATAAATGCATGCTATTTTCAGTAAATCATAAAGGATGAAAGATTTTAAACAATTATGTTATAAAATATAAATATATATCTTTTTAAAAGTTGTCAAGTGAGAAGCCAGAAATTTAATGGATTTGTTTTACATTTAACATCCCGAATAATACGACTTAATAATTTTCCAGCATAGTATGTAAATGGAGATACCCTAAATAATTTAAATTACAAGTGATTAAATATTACTACGGAGCCATAGCAAAAAGTTAAAAAAAAACATCAATGTATTAAAATATATATTTATTCCTTTGTGCCTATAAGAAGGCAACTAATCAACTGACCTTAACTCAATTGATCAATGCATGGATGTTAAAATAATTATCAGTGATACAAACTTCAAATGTTATAAATATGCGATATTAGTCATATATTAAAAAATTAACCTCTTGAATGCAGATTAGAAGTTGTTCGATTCGCTTCTCGGAGCCACCGTTTTTCTCTGGCACGTGCAAAGGCATAAACAAGCAAAATTTTCTTTGAAGTAAGTAAATCATTTGAAAAGAAAAAATGTCAAGGTCATTTTATTACGTTCCAAAACCTTCGGAAAGGTGTTACTGATAGCAGCGAAAAGAAAAGATCGTATTTCGGAAAACATATATATACGTCCTGGGCATTTAACTCATCGGTTTAAGCGTGAAGTATATATACGCCCGATGCAATTAAGAGGTTAAAAACCAAATTATTTTTTAAAGTAAAATTTAATATAAAACCATTAACAAGAAACTGAGTAACTGATCGATAATGGCAAACACATGATTTTAGTTTGAGTATTTAAAAGCTTTATAGGACACTTTTCGTAATTTTTGCATACTTAATATCTACAAATGTGGTGGCAAAAATCAAATAAGTGTCCAATATATAATTTAAGACAGACAGGACTAATTTGAAATATTTTAATTCCCTTGGAATATGTTTTGCAGGGATTTGAAAATCATATGTCAGATATTTAAAAAAAAATAATAACTAACTTTTTAGAAATAATTCGAAACTGTTTTTTAATTAAAGCAATTTGAAAAGGCATAATCTTATTTCCATATTTCATAAAATGAAAGATAATGAAAATCTTAAATTTTTAATTACAACTGAAATTTGAACTTCTTAATTGAAATTTGAACTTTGTACTTGATTTAAAATAAAACTTTTGAAAAAAAAATATTGAAAAATATTTTTTTTAAATTTGTTTAAAATTAAACATGCTTAATGTAACACAGACATATATATTTTGTATTCGTCACACATTTTATTAAACCCAAATAATTGTTCTATTTGTGCGTTATTTTTTTTAACACTATGTGTGTAGATATGGTATTCTTATATAAATATTTACATACACCTTATAGAACGAAAAGCAATTATTTCAACGCATTCAAAAGTTTTATAAAAATATATGGTTTGAGAGTGTTCTTTTAAAAAAATTAGATGAACTATATGACTATTATTTTATTCAGTATTATATTAATATACTCCTTATGGTTATTGAGAAAAAAATTATAAAATCCCATGATTTTCTTAAAATTATGTATTTAAATGTTTTAGATATTTTTTTCGTTTAAATCAAAACTTTAAGTAAGGAAATTGGCAACACGGCAGATGCCACAATTACAGTTTACTGATAATTTTGGAAACAAGTGTTGAAGCTTTGCCAAAACCTAAATCCCTCTACGTTCAAAATCTTCTTATAATTCATATTCCTCTTACTTTCCTTTGGCACAGAGATTCAGATTTTGAAAGAAAAAAAACCCAAAACATTTTACTTAACTTAAGTCACTGCTTTGCTTCTATTATTTTTTCTTTAGTGTTTGGACCATTTACTGACACTTTCCAGACTAAGAGATTTCAAAGATTTATTTAACTGTTTTCTTTCGGCTGCGGAATAATACCTTGAACTTTTCAAATAAGTTATATTTAAATGAAAAGTAAACATTTATCAATTTATATATTTTTACAAACAAATGTCTTAGAAATAATATACCAGACTACATTAATATTCGAGGTTTTTTTTAGGTTTTGTCACACTTTTATTGTTATTTACTTTTCAAAGAAATATTTGCATAAATACTTAAATTTTCATTAAAAAAATAATAAATATTTGCTTTAACAACAGAACAGAATGTCAGTAATTTCTTCGTTCACCAAAAGAGATGAAATAGATTATATATGAAGCAGAAAACGTGAGTGTAAATTTGTTTGTCTGCTTCTAGTTATATAATTATTGGGATTAATTTCCAAAAATATTTTAGAACAATTTTTTGATTGAAGTAAAATTCTGATAAAAATTAAGTTTACAAGTAATTATCTTAGTGTAATCTTCTAAATACATCTAAAACTGGGACAAATTATTCAGAATTTTAATTTTATTTGATAATTACATAAAAACCTTTTAAGATAATTACAAGAATCCCCTTTTTATCCAAATCCAAGAACAGCTTTTTATTTACTTTTCCTTCAGTCCTATTTTAGAACCAAACAATTCTATATTGTATTAATTGCTATTTCTTTGAATTTCTTTCATTTGTCTTTAACTATTCTTACCGTATTCTTTTTTACAGTAAAAAATAAAATGGTTAAAAGGATTAGTAACGTTTAAAAATTTTATTTGTTTTCATCACTATTCATTTGCTAATGATTTAGTAAAGATAAATATATAGAAATTTAATAAAAAGCTTCGACACTTCTGGAATGAATATCTTATTCAAATAATAAAATCTTGCAAAATAAATTACAGTTTTAAAAAAATTAAAAAACATGCTTTTATAGTGAATTGAACAAAAATAATTCTTAATATGAGAATAAAATAATTCATGAGAAAATTAATATCATTGGAGTAAAAGAGTGGGGTGATCTATATTAATTGTTATAATTTCTCACTACTTCTATTCTGAAATGCTGGGTTAGTGTAAAAATATAGTACAAAACACCCCACGATTTTGCCCCAATGATATTAATTTTCTCAATTCAATAATTTTCTCTCATGAATCATTTTATTCTCATATTAAGAATTTTTTTTTTTTTTACTTTTTAGTTCGATTCACTATAAAAGTGTGTTTTTTATAGGGTTTTTTTTAAAAACTATAATTTATTTTTCATTTTTTTAGTACGATCTACAAAAAAAGCGTGTTTTTTAAGTTTTTCAAACTATCATTTACTCATTGTTGAATTTATCCTTGATTTTGATATTTGGAGCCGAGAGATAGGATTACGTAGCTGCTGGAATTAGTCTTGCTCTTCAATGGATATTAATTAACAGGTCTGAAGTGTATTTATTCTCTCCGTTTATGGGACCTCGGATCAGTCCCGTATCGTTATATCTCACAAAGATTCCCTCTCTTTAGATACAACATTTTTTAATGTACCATGCCTTTATATAACGGGCTAAAAAGTATAAAATTCCTCCTTTTCGTTTCTTTTTTCTCTTTTTTTCTCACATGTTCATGCATTGTCATTCACTTCCGAGCTATGGTACAAATTTCAAGTCTATAGTTCATCGGGAAGTCAGCTTAAAACCAATTACAAAACTCCACCCGGGCAGACATACAAGAAAGCGAGAGAATAAAAACATGTTAATATTAAGTGCTAATCGTGTCACATTTTAATGTATTGCTATAATGTTAATTCATATCATCACTTCTAAAAGTATTGCTTTATAAATGTAAAAAATATTTTGCACTTAGAACATAAACTGTTTTTTTTTCCACATGTACGAGTCTTTTTTTTTTTATTTCCATTTTCAGAAAAACTAGACAATTGTTTATATTATGGTAAAAAATTATTGACGCACACCCAACCTTCCCTTTTTCGCATGAAGAGAGAACACTTTTTTGTTTGTTTTATTTCTATTAACCACAAGTGTATTCGTTTTGGGGGTTGCACCTTAATCTTTTAGTTGCAACATCTGGAATTAGTCGCCAAACATGAAAATAGCATATGGAATTAGTCGTTATGAACATCGTTGTTCCTGATGTCCTGATCAGGACAATGAAACAAAATTACGAAATTATTGTATTGTCATCGGTCCTTGACAAGTGTGCAAAATTTCGAATTAATCTGACCCTTTAAAGCGGTTGAAAATCGAGTTCAAAGATTCCATTACATACAAATGAAACTTATAAAAGCGTGTTAAAATAGTTTTATTCCTCGCTATGCCGAATATTATGTAGCTATTACAAGTTATAAGTTTCTACTTATTCAGAGAAATAAAAACTAGATTTGCAAAATGTATGCATACTTTAAAGCATATTGTATGAGATTCCTATATTTCTAACTAATAAAATGTAATTAACAATTAAAAATTTAGTAAAAAATAAGATTTTAAGCATTGCACGTTAAAACAGAATAAAAGAGCCACAAGAATGTAACGAAATTAAGTTCATTTCATCTTTTTGCTTTCATATTGCACAAAAAAAAACCCAATCAAATAAATTTTTTTTATTTAAAAATATTAGGAACAACCAGTTAAAATTTTCCTGAAAAATATCATCTATGGATAAAAAATACCTTCGTTTCTAATTTTAAAATATTTATTTCTGTCGAAAAATATATTTCGGATGGAAAAAAAATAACTGAATAAATGGCAAACTTCCAAGACCAGATACTGAACATAAACATTTAGATTTGGGTGCTTTATGTCAAGCCATTTATCATCTGTTAGATAAAATCAATGAGGTTCTGAAACAGATTTCTCCCCTTTGCAAAATTGACTGTTACAGAGGAAGACAGAAGTGGAGGTTCTTATCAGTCTATCTAAGGAGCAAAATCCTTTGATACAACAGAAGACAATCTATTGCGTAGAATTTCGGAGAAGCAGCATTTATTGAACTATTGGATAAGTGGAATTTTCAGAAGAGGAAGATTTCCCTTTATTTGATAAATGTTCTTCGATGAATTCGTTTTCCATGTGAATTACAGTTAGACCCCGATTTAACGAATTCATCAGACCCGAATATTTAGTTCGTTAAATCAAGGTTATTCGTAAAATTGAGGTCCAAACACAATACATTTTTAGCAATTACCTTTTGGACATTCTAAATAAGCAACTACGCAAAAAATTACCCATAGTTAGAAATTACACGCATTTTATTCAACAGCTAAAAATACTACTATTAGCGAATTATTAAGCATTGTTAATAGGAAATTTTAAAATTCTAGAAGATATTTGCCAATCTTTTTGATTCCTGATTCAAAGGAGTACTTTTTCGACTTTATCCTGAGAAGAAAATACTGCGTCATTTACATCCTGCTACATAAAGTATGGTTTCAAAGTTTCCAAATAATGTAAGGCATTATAAAATGTAGCATTTTTGATATTATTTTTAATTATCAATTTCTGCATCAGAATCGTTATTGGCTACAACAAATCAACAATCGATCTGCCTATCTGTACAACAACCGACAATCAAGAGTTACACAGATTTGCAGTCCATCATCAAATGCAACATAATCGTTAAAACATTAAACATCCCTTGCGCTGTAGAGTTGGATGAGATCAGAAAGGAATTTCCTGTCCCATTCAAAACTCACAGCTTTAAGTTACAATGATAAATCTTCTGCACCTGTTAAATGTAATAATGGTCTTCATCTTTTCTCGTTGAAATTTGCTGCTTACAAGAAAAGTCTTTTTCAGTTCTGGACAAAATATATGTCATTTGGGGGAAAAAATCAATTTTTTTCTCATACAAATTAATAAAAAAAATTTTGATTTGAAATAATTCGTTATTTGGGGGATTTTTGCCTTCATTTTAATTCCGGAAAGATTCATTAAATAGCAGTTTCGGTAAATCGGAATCCCGACTGAACATTTGAAATTTTTTTGAACCTCAGGATCGTTGTTTTTTAATTAATTGCAATATTTTTAACATATACATTTCAAATTTATAATATCATGATTAAAACGGAGAAGGGAAAATCTTAATTCTCCCTCAAATTCTATTACAAGTTAGCAATAATTTTTATTGAAAATAAAATCATTATGATTTTGAAGATCGAAATCACTAAATTCTGCAAATATTGTATGGTAGATTTAAATCATTGATTTAAAAAATATATTTATTTTGCCATAAATGTATTCTCACATAATTACAAATTATGTTTTTTCCTCAATGCATGATTTTTATTTTCAGCTGACTCAGAATTAGCCAGGAATTGATAGATTTAAAATAAAACTTTGTTCCGTTAAATTAAATACAAATCGTGGAAATCAATATGCTTGTCTCATTTTCATTCTTATTCCTTCTTACCAACAGATATTTAACACAAGCATTTCAAAAAAGATCTTTAATGATATACACAGATTCGGCATTTTTTTTCTAAATTTAATGTTATACAAAGTTATGATATGAAATGTAACAACATTAAAAAGAGAACCAAAAGAAATCCGAAAAAGTAATGGGAAATCATGATCAACATTTTTTGGCTTCAAAACATACCAAAAGGAAAACCAAATTGGAAATACATAGTTTGAGAGTTAACAGAAGAAAATTTGGCGAGATAAGTTGGAAAGTCTAATTACTATCATAAAAAATTCTACCTAAAAATTCTATATAAAGAAGGTGACCTATATTTTAAATCTTTTGAATTCCTAATAACTTGTAATTAAAATTAATATATTTATAAATTGATAATAAAAATGGCAAATCTTTACGTTAAATTTTATTGTAATAAAATTGAGCAATATTGTTTCCTGCAAAGGATTTACCAGCAAAATTTTTACAATTTTTAAATTACAATATTTCCTAATTAGTTTTTACTTAAATACTTTGATTGTTTTATGTTTCTTTGATACAACGTAAGAGAGATTTGACAAGGAGTAAAAAAATATATCAAATTTAAAATAAAATGGATTATTTTTCTTAACCTCCTACTGCCGATTAAAAGTTACACGATTCACTCCCTAGTGCCACCGTTTTTCAAGTAGGCAAGCGTATGCGGTGTATTTGGAGCAGGGGTTGGGGGATAGAATGACACAAATAAGCAAATTTTTCTCTGAAATAAGTAAATCCTTCACAAACATATATATATATATATATATATATATTATCAATGTCATTTTATTGCATTCCAAAGCTTTCAAAATAGCTTTACTGACAGCAGCGCAAAAAAAAAAAAAATTGTATTTAGGAAGGACGGATATATACATCCGGGGCACATAACCTATCTTTCGTGCGAGACGGATATATACGCCGGCAGTACTTAAAGGGTTAAATTTCAATTTTCGAATCACAATGAAACAAATTACTAAAAATTATAAACTAATAAATGGCTCTTTTGCATTTCCCGATTTAGTAAGGAAATTGTAATTTTGAATATATATCCTGAACTATTGGAGAAAATTTTATGAAATTTCGGACTTGGGGAATTTTATGACAAAAAGAAACAATATGTTGAAATACCAAAAATCATGGTATAAGGAAATATACAGAAGGCTGTGGCATTACTTAAGAAACATAGAAATGAGTAGTTTATTGTTAGAACTTTCATTTGTATTAAAATAATTCGTGTAAAAAATTTCTGACGTGATTATGGTCAAACGACAGGAATAATCAGACTATAAAATCGGAATGGTAGATGGGACTATGTGCTTGGGTCAATCCATTTCAGAAATTGTTAGGACATTCAATACTCCTTGATCCACAGTGTAAAAACAGGGCTGATAGTATATCATTTCTCTCTCTCTCTCTCTCTCTCTCAAGCATTACAAGCAAGCGGTTGAGTCTCAATGTCCTCCTGTTAGGGTGGTGTGGAAGTTAGAAGAGGGGAATGTCAGCTTAGGTGTCATTCTCGTAACTTTACGGTTCAAAATTACAAGGGCAGTCGCCAACAGCCCTCGGGGAGCTTTGTAGTACTACTTTAATATAGTGCCGCCCATCCGGTATAGCGGTTAGCGACCCGTAGGGCTTGGGTTCGAATTCCGGAAAAAGACATGGATGTTGGTAAATGTATTGTGCCTTTGCGGCATAGGGGCTATATAATAACTTTAAATAGCCGTCGAGGCACAAGTCCTCTCGTGAGGTTGGGAAAAGGTGGTGACAGGCTCCTGCCCTCTCAGGGTGTTCTCCCTCAAAATTGGAGTGGAGCAAATGAGCAAAATCGTACAGTTACCTGAATGATGCTCAAAGCATCCGTTAACAGCAGGCTTAGAAATCTATACTCTTGCCACGAAAAATTTCGTGGGCCTCGATCTGACATCGCCAGACAGGTGGCATTAGTAACAACAACACACAACAACTTTATTATAATTCTCACATACACGAGTTGTTACACTTCGTTGGGATAAAGGAGGTTCCATATGATATCAAGTTACCCATTACTTTCTGTATTTCAGTATGTATCATAAAATATTGATATGATACGAAATTTCTTTCTTTCCTTAGTTTCATTTAAATAATTCATAATGCATATTATTATAACTGTTTTGATTTTTTTATTCTTAGTATTAGAAAAAAATTGTCTATCGATTGTAGTACCTTTAAAATTTTGAGTAGCAAAAAATTTTTCATGAAAATCTTCAGCACACTCATTTAACGTTAAAGAACTCGTTTCTTAAATTTCATAAATAAAAGCTTAGATAAAAATTTTACAAAGTTTAAAATTCAAAATTATTTCATGAGGAAAAATGATTTAATAGAAAAAAGGTTGCAATAACATGAAAACTTTTTTTTAAATGCATCAATTAATCTATTAAATCGTAGTTTAGTTACATTTGATTTTTAACTGTATATTAATGAGATATTGGAAAGATTTATTAAGGGTACCTTTGACAATTATATAAATGTGTGATAGTGATTGGTAAAATAATCTACGGATTGCAACTTTAGGCCAGCATGTAGTGACTGATACTTGTCAGTTGTAATCTAATTGTGCTTTGGTTAATATAGGGAAAATTTTTAAGAAAAAACGTATTTTTATTTTTCTAAACTTTGTTTTTATTGAGTTTATTGAGTAAACTACCATAATTATCTTTAAGAATATTTTCAAAAAATTAACTAGAAACTTAAGAAAAAGAGCTTTTTGCTCATAAGTTTTTAATGTGATGAAATTCCGCCTACAAATTAGTTTCCCGCTAAAAAATTTTAGAGAATAAATTTTAAAAAAAAAAATATTTTTTACGAATATTCTACTTTAATTAACAAGATCCTTTTTTGTATTTTTACAGTTTCTAAAAATATTGAGAGATTCGATCAGTTTCTTTTTCTTACTTACATTTTAAATAATTTACTTCTAAACTTTGGTCTTGATATTATTTTTTCTTAAAACATAAATTCCATTAAATTATTTCTTATTTTGTTATGTCTTTAAACGACGATAGTAAATTTCTTATTGATAAAAAATACCCTTGTAAATGTAAAATTAATGGAATTATATATCATGGATTTTATTTCCAAATTTCAACTTCAAGACATAGTCTTTCAAAATTTAATACAAAAAATTTCCTGTTTTGAAAAAAATTTAATACATTTAAAATTATTTCTGGCTTTTTTTAATGTATAGATATAAATAAGGCTTTATTACCCATACATACGCTAAGATAGCTTTTACCAAAAATCATCTTTAAAATCTGGTTTTAAAAAATATTTTTCACAAAAAACGAATTTCTTATACTATATTTGAAGTTTAAATAAGCTTCCATCGTTTGATTCATTTATGCTAATATTACTCTAGAGCAGTGAGAATTTATCTTTTAGAATCTTCATCAGAATGACGATACCCGAGTGACTATTTTCTTATCCCACACTACACAATAGGACAGGCGTGGTGAACCTTTATGGATCAACGTGCCTTTTTTTCTACAGAAATATTTAATGAGGTACAGACGTGCCACCAAACAATTTTGACTTGTGATTTTAGAAAAATAATAAAACTAAATACTAACATCTGAAAACTCTTTATTTACTATGAAAAATACATTTTGTATCGTAAAGTATTAAATTTTTTTTGTTATACTTGTAATTCAAATGAAAGTAACATTACTGTGACTTCTGTTGTTGAACAGATTAGATGACAAATAATTTATATATTAGGATTATAACATGTTACTTTTAGTGGAATTCATGATGAATTAGAGTCATCTGAAAAATGATTTCTAAGCGATTTTTAATGCTATTCATTTTTGAAAATAATGTCTGGAAGGCATAGTTAAATGAAAATAAGGTTAAAATAGCATATATGTATGAACAAAACAATCAAACAGTTAAAGGTGTGGAATTGAATTCCATGTTCCCAAAATTTCGTTACTCGCATTTTTACTTGTATTGCTTGTTTAATCTTTCTTTTTTTCAATCAATTCCAACTCTTTTTTTGTTACAATAAGCTTTTGAATCCATATTGAACCTGACTGGAAATCAATCAGTTGCATTTCAACTTCTTCAATTCCCAGACAATCGAATTGGGACAAGTTCTATTTACCAAATGAAGTCACATCAGGGTACATAACTAACTTGAGCGTTTTCGATAATTCTTTGAACTGAGAAAATCTCGCTGAAAATTCCTTGATTGACGAATCAATTACGGAAATATTTTGAATTAAAATGCAAACCGTTTTGTTCGGTGGAATGCCCAAAACATTGTGTCACGTGCCATCAATAGCACGCGTGCTATTGGTTCGCCATTCCTGCTATAGGATGACTAGAACTTAGACACTCAATTGAACTTTCTACGAGAATCAGCAAGCCTTCGTAATTTGATTAATGATGAGTTATTTTGACAGAACCAAGATTCAAATATAAGAGCTTATAATGATGCTGCAGGTCATGGAGCTCACGACCATAATATGGCAACGACATCCAAATTAAACATTTCAAGCAGCATAAGAAAATGAGAGAGAATATTAGTTAACTATATTTATGGGTGGCATCTATTTGGTCGGGTTATAGTGATTCATTATATTTTATGCTCTAGGAGATCATGCCTTCATAAATCACCTTCATATAGTTCATCATTATTTCCCTAAGTACACGAACTCCTGCGCCACAATGAATATTCGAAATCATTTTTGATTACGGAATATCAGCACAGCTGAGATCTTTCTAACATCATTACCAATATTAGAGAAATATTTAATTGATGTCTGGTTCCTTATATCTAACAATGTATACAATAATTTTAGCAGTAATTTGAGTATTTAAGAGGTCGTGGGTACCTAATTGATAGGATAATGAACCAATAATCGATGAGTAATGTGCTCCAGTCTAGTTAAATTTGAACAAGGAACGCCGTGCCAGGGCTAATGCACATTATATATATCGTGGTTTATTGGTGACTAGCATCAACATTGTTTTAAGCTACAGGAGTATTTCTGGTTACGTATATCTGAATATCTGACGTATATCATATATCTAAATCACACGTTAAGTCAGTGCTTCTCAAACTTTCAATATTTGCGACCCAATATTCAATCATAATTTCCCCACGCCCCCCTCTTCTTTAGAATAACACACAATGTATTAAATTCAATAACACTATATTTTAAGATTACAAAATGACTTTAACCTCTCACTCTCCCAAAACGTTAATTTCCCCGGACGTATATATACGTATTTCCGAATCACGATCTTTTCTGTGCACTGCTATACATAAATTATTCCGAAGGCTTTGGAATGCAATAAAAGGACATACTTATTTCAGAGAATTAGCTTATTTATTTATTTATTTTCTCCCCCCCCCCTTGGGTAGCCTTGGGGAGCGAATGTTTTATAAGCGTAACTTTTTATAAGCAGTTAAGGTATTAATTCTAAGCCGTACAAATTATCAAAATAAGTGTTAATTTTTGTATAGAATTTTATATATGACAAGCCCATAGGGTCACTGGTAATTATTAAACTTGTTCTTACAGTATTGTTAAATTAATTATGAAACACATAGTGCAGAACTGATACATTTATAAGTCTTTATACCAGTGTAAACGCGTATTTTATTTTTTATTATGTCAAAATGCATTTTGTTTGTTTACTCTCAGTAAGTTAATAATCTTTTTAATAATCTTTTCAATATGCTAGCGCCCTCCTCGTAGTGTTATCACGCCCCCTAAGGGGGGCGCCCCACAGTTTGAGAAACGCTGCGTTAAGTCACAACGATGGCATTTGAAATGTAAATCATTGATATACAGATCTCATTAGAATTTTGAGTCAAATTTAACGCGCAGTGGATATCACTATTTTGCTAAACGGATCTTTAATGAAATTAGGAGTTGGAGTTTTATCTCGATGAGAAACCATAAACACTTGGATGCAATAGTTACATGACATACTTTAAAGCTCTCACGTTGAAACAGAGTAGATGCCGTGAAAGAAGAATCAATTTTTATTTCATTTTCATCAATCGGTCATAAATACAATCTGAGATTAAATCATGAAATTAGAAGAAAGAGATAAAACAAATAACTTTAAAAAATCAATTATGGATTCTGTTCATTCCTGATATTTTCCATGTCATTATATCACTACAAAATGCTATTTATCATAATTTGGAGGGAGGATTTAGGAGTGCATGTCAGAAATGTACTTTAAGGAGTTTCTTAGAAAATAATAATATGTAAATCTGAAGTTAAGGTATCCGTCTACCCTAAAATCATGATTTTTTTTTATGATTTATTTTATAAGCCATCTTAATAGCTTTATAAAAATACTAAGTTTTTTTATTTTCCATTCACTAGAACAAACACTACAAGTGTTTTAGTAAAATATAAGATGCCGTAACTTTACACAAAGTGTCAAACTTTAAATGCGTTTTACACGAAATGTGTTTTTTTTTTCTCGAAAATCTCAAATGGGGACAGCGATTGCTCAAAAAGTTTCGAAAATAATTTGCTGAAATTTTTTATGTATGTTCTGTAAAAGTACAGTAAAAGTGTTTTAAACTTCAGATTTATCATTCACTGTTTTATTACAAAATTTACAGTCCCTAATGTGAATATAATCACTGTTTTTTTAAGCAATTTCATATAATAACTAAGATAAAGTGCTCTAGTTTTTGTAAAAATTAAAATATTTGTTATCCTGAGGATCATTTCAAAAAGGAATAGCAAAATAATAAATCAAAATTGAAAAATTAAGAATTTGTTACTAAACTTTTTTTATAAAGTGGGCCCCGTTTATGTAATTTTTTGTAAATTTTTACCAATTTTTTCCCATTTTAGTACTAATAATTCATTTTTCTCTTCTTAATTTTGGCTTTTTTTTCTTAAAATGTGTGTGTGTGTACTTAATATATATATATAAATCTAAAAACCACAAAAAAAATCTCCATTTCTTTTATAAAAAAAGTTGTCGCAAGTAGTCAGATACCTTAATGCTTCATGAATAAATAAGTATTTAATTTTAAAGAAGACGAACAAAATAGCAACAAATCCTTGAAAAAGGAATGTCTTTAAAGTCAATATTTTGCACTTGCAATTATTTTTTTCTCAGAAAACACTAGCACTTATTAACACATATATGGATATTTACCATGATATTATTCAAATGAAATATATCCCTAGCAATAAAAGAAAAATGTAAACCTCCAAAATTTTTGAAAGTATCTTGTATAAATTTAATCATTTAATATAAAGCATTTCAGTGAATTATTTCTATAAAATAAATTTAAGTCACTTTGAATGTATCCGTTTTTCTGTAAATTTTAGACCTTTGTCAACAGATTTAAAAAAATATTAAATAGCAATTTTTTCGATTTCAAATATGATAAGAAAAATGGAAAAAATGTATATGTTCTTCATCTAAAATGTACAACACAGAATACTTTAAAATTTATCTCTATTATATTTCTATAAATTACTACTTACTTTTATCATAATTAATTTAAAGAGGGTAAAATTCTTTAAATATCAATTGGGTTTCTAGTATTTTAAAATATGAATTCTAAGTTTTGTTTCTGCCGATGCAGTTTTTTTTACTTTACCTTGAAAGCCCTGCAATCTATAAATTTCTATATCTAAGGAATTTTTGTATGTGACTTCATTTAATTAATTGCATTTTTTCGTATCAACTCAATAACATGATCAGTTTTGAAAATTTTTTAAACTATAAATTTGTTTACTGTGTTTAATAACTACAATAAAAATAAATTTTAATAAGCGCGTTACACATATTACACTTATTATACATAATCTACACATATGTAAAATTTGTAGATATATATATATATATATATATATATATATAATAAGTGATACAAAAGATTGACTTACTAAACTAAAATTGGAAAATATATATACATATCATTATAGTTATGCATTTTAAACCAACGAATTTACATTTTTAATTGCTCAATATTTTAGATGCTTGAAAATTCTGTTATTCTCCAATCTTAGTTTAGTAAGCTATTCTTTTGTATCACTTATTTTATTCATGTGTGTGTGTATATATATATATATATATATATATATGTAAAACGCAGTAATATAAAAAAATTAAGTCAATTCCTAATTAGGTCAACAAAATTTTTTTTATTTTAGTTACTTTTTATTAAATAATTACAATTTATATAAATATGTATATATATATTTGACAGAATCACTGTATTAAGTGACAAAATAGAAAGCGATTTTCCTTGCAATTTTCAATTTTTCTTTCTATATATGGTGTTGGACTAATTATATATTTTTTTAATACTTATTCATTAATTAAATTTAATTATTCCAATAAAATTGTATACTAAAAATAAATCACATTCTCAGAAATTAGGCCATTCTAGGTGGGATTTGAACTCACGACTTTTCGATTAGAAATCCAACGTACTATTCCTTGCGCTACAGGGACACAACGAGCGATTTTCCTTTTTATATATGGTGTTGGACTATTATTTTTGTTTGTTACTATTTATTCATTAATTAAATTTAATTAATAAATTGATATTTGAAAAACTGTATTAACATCAAGTGCCATCCACTACAAGTTTAAAAAATGTATTTGAATTTGGTAGATATGAAAGCATTTTACAATTGAAAATTCGAACAAGATATATATATATATATATATATATATATATATATAGGGAAAGTTGGAACTAATAATAGAATTTGAAAAATGCCAGATTTATCAAGAAAAAGCATTCTGTTAACTATATTTCACTGTTACAACAGAAATGTGTCTAACAAACAATATAAGTGGATTTTTTTAAGAAAATTTATTCTGATATTAGAAGAAATTTTCCTAAAAATAAAAAATAACTAAAATAACTAAAAAATCTTTCTATAATAACTAAGCACATGATATTTCAGCATTTCATATTAGAATTCTCAAAAATGTTCCATTGCTTTCAAAAACACTTAAAATTCCAAAAACGAAGACCTCAGGGCTATGTTTATTTCTTCTTGTATCCTACACTTCTAGAAAAATATTTTTTTTCTATGCAACAGGGAAGTGCGCAGTTCATTTGACATGAAAAAAGTGTAACTGTTGTGGCATTTCTTAAAAATTGGTTTTTAAGCTCAAAAAGTCGACAGCTGCCTCGCTTATTTATATGTATCATAAACATAAAAAAGAAATGATATTTTAGTATCAAATTTAAAATAAAAGGAGGAAAAGATGTGTTCTTCAGCTATTGTTTAAATTATTTTCTCTTTAAAAAAGAAAGCCACATCAAAAAGAAATAATTAACTTAAATAAACAATTTCCACTTTCATTTCATTAAAAACTGTCGCACTAATACGATTGCAAATATTCAAAAATTTTATTTCAGGAGGGGAAAAAAGTAAAATGTCTTTTTATTTATTTATTTATTTTCGTAGAATTTTTGGAATTACAACTCATATATTTTATTTCTTTAGAAATATTGGGAAATCATTATATTTTTATTTTATTTTCATTTATCATACTGTATTCTACCAAAAACTCTTATTAAAAAATTAAGGAAATAAATATTTGAAAACAATTTACATCTTAATACATAAAACCATTTAAACACGCAACGTTTATACCACATTCTAAAGTTCAAAAAAAAAAAAATTTTAATATTTTTATTGCTAATTTCTGCATTTTTTTTTTCAATTTTTATATTTCTTAATGAAAGCGGGAAAACTTTTATTCATATCTTGTAAATATCAAAAAGGAAACTTAAATTTAATTAAATACTTTTTTTGTTTTTGATATATTTAAATTCCCTTTTTACTTTACAACACATTTATTGTTTTAATGGTGAATAGTTTAAAGAACTGAAAAAGTTTGTGTTTTAAGTAATTCAGTTAAAAAAAATTAATTAAAAAAAAAGATGTTTATAATTTTTGTAAATGTACAAAAATTAACATTTCTCTATGAAAGAAAATAATTTATTTTTTGTCACGTATGTTAAAATCATATCCGTATACTGTGCATAAAACTCTGTTGGTAATCAGGTAAGTCAGTACTTCCCAACGTTTTTATCACCGCGGACCGGTCAACGTTCGATAATTTTACCACGGGCTGTGTGTGAGGGGGGGGGGGGTTCATAATTTAAATTGTTTTGATTTAGTAATTTTAATTTAATTGCATTTAAATATGCCTTCAGAATAAAATACAGTTTCACCAAAAAAGGAATATGAAGTGTTTTATAATGGAATATAAAGTTATTTTCGTGGAACATTATGGAACAAAAATGGAAATAGTTTTATGTTCCTTAGGTTGCCCATACCATTTGATCCATGGACCGGAACCGGTCCTCAGCCCACGGGCTGGGGACCACTAAGGTAAGTGACTTCTAATTCGAAAATCACTTGTATACTTTCCGTTAACGAAATTTAACTTAAGATGTTTTAACTCTACGATAGATAAGTAAATGATAAGTCTCGTAATTTTGAGCTGCATTTTAAATGATAAGGATGGTATCTTAACTGGAACTTCACTAATCACTGAATAATGTATGAGTTTTTGAGACCTAATAGGTAGGGAAAATTTTAACCTTTTAAAACTCGTACCCTGAAAATCATTTTAAATATCGGCCTGAATCCAGTTCAGTTTGATTTTTTCTTTTAGTTTATTGTTACATTTACGAAATGGAAAAATGTCAAGGTTCTAAAAAGTAAACCTAGCTAAGTTTAGAAAATACATAGGAAACACTTAAAATGTATTTGCTACAACTTATTTGAGCAAACATGATTTAATCATCAACGGATGACGAAGGACATCTAAAGTAATAAAGAAGCCGAAACTGTTTTGCAGTTATATTATTTCGCTTATTAATTTTAAATAGTAGAAATCATTTCTTCCAATGATATCCAGAAATTTATTTCATGAAGTCTGATTTTCCAAATGAGTAAAACTCCAACCATTTTTCGTTTTTTCTCATTTGTTCCACATTGTGTAATTTACTTTTCTCCAGCAGAAATTAAGAAATAGTCTTCTCATTCTATATATCAGTAGGTTTATTAGTGATTGAAATGTGTTAATTAAAAATCGCGTCATAAATTTATCTACAGAAGTACATATTTCATTGACTACCGTTTGAATTAATCTCTAAAAATCTCAAAGAAGATCACAAACAAAAACATAGGAATATAATCTTCAGTTTGCTTGGCTCATGCAGATAAGTACGTAAAACATATTCCAAAATGAAACACAGTAAAACACAAATCAGGCTACTGGCAGCGAATCTTATTGTATTGAGCAAATTAACTTAGAAGGGTACGCTTGAGTTGATGCTTCTCTGAACTGCCTTACCTTGCCATATCAGTGTTTTAAGCTTGCTTGAATTTAACGTGCATAACAGTTCAATTATTCTATGCACCAGTCTTCACACCAAAACTAGCTTAAACCCGTCCCTTACGGGCCAATGCTCTCTCAGTCAAACTACCGTGGTCTTATGCCACATTAGATTAAACATACAATAGTCTCCTCATTCCACCTATAGTACTTGGGAACCCTCAGAAAACTCTGCTTATTAAGTCATTATTGTCCCTGCCATCACAGTTTCTTTCATATATTAAAATAATTTGAGATACAGTTTTGAAATAAATGTTTCATGAACATTGAAAACTGAAAACGAATAATAATTCTAACATATCCTTAATAATTAAGAGCTCAGAAAACTCTGTTTTTAGAGTCAGAATCTTGGTGAAATTATTTTTTAAGAAGTTCTTGAGGCTTCTTTTCAAAATAACTTTAGAGAAGTAAGAAACCTAAATAAGTAGTAAAATAAATTGTGTAATTAAATGGGCAAATTAATTTTTAAAAACTTCTAATGATATTAGATTTTTTTTAAAAAATAGAAAGTGAATGAATTCGTTTTGATTTTTAAAAGAGATTATAAAAGGCAGAGTTTTTTCTTTATAAAAGTTATGTTTTTTATAACACTTCAAGGAGAATTTTTTTCTAAATTGTTTACATTGAAAGTTGTCTCCGTTTCAAGAATATTTCACTCAGACATCTACCATTTTCGCAGTTGTACGATATATTGATAAAGTAACAATTCTAAAAGAATTTTACATTTTTTTGACATCTTAAAACTTTTTCCATAGCTTCGAAAAAATCAATTACTTTAAAGGTCTCTATCGTATAGAAGTAATTATCTTAAAGATACTTTCTCCTAATTAAAAATGTTCGAATTGGAGGCAATAACAGAATATTCAATTTCTTTTACCTAGAGTCTACTCAAACTATCAAAACACTATATAATGAGTTATTTTCATGGAGTTTCAGAAAACAACAATTTTATGTGATTATAATGAAATTAATACTGCGAAGAAAATTTATTTTCAATGTGTTTTTATTTTTCCAAAAAAAAAATGTATAATTGACTTTGAAATACAAACTAACTTGGTTAGAGAATAACATATGACTAAACATTTAGCTTTCAAAGTTTCCTTTACTATATTTAAAATTCATATCATCTTCACAACAGCAATCTACTTTGAAATTTGACCAAATGCATGGTTTACTATAGATTTAAATTTAAAAAAAGTAGAAAACTACAAAAAACTGGTTTATATAGGAAACAAATCTTTAATTTCCAAATTTCTTCAATCTTCTCATCTATGTGTGGGTGGGTGTAAAGTCAGTCTACTCGTATTAATAAAGGTAGCTTAAAATTTCAAGAAATTTAACTACAATATAAACCCTTTTCTTAGTCTCTGAGTCACCATCACAGTTTTCGAATAACTTGAAATTATTTGATTAACAGTGTGCATTTTATCTGAGAGCTTGAAAAAAATCAATTTATTCGCATCAAGAGTAGAAATATTCTGAAACTAGAAACAAAACTTATTCATTTCACCCTCCCATTTATCCTTCCTCTTTTCCCACAGGGAAAATAAGAAACCACACTTTTTTTTAATAAAAATTTGTATATATATATATATATACACGAGTTCATATATAAAAGTATTTTCTTTCTGAGTATCCTCCGTTATCACTTTTTCATAGCAGCATTATAGTAAGAGATTCCTAATTTTTTTTTATCAAAAGCTTTATTGAATTGCTTCAACACAGTAATATTTTTTTGCAATAAAAATAATTTATGTAGGGGAAAAAATGCAGCTTTTATGTGTTTGTTGATTTGTGAATTGTCGAATTGTTTAACTGTGAATGCTTAGAAATTTTTATAAAAAAGGTATAACCATAATATACATGCTGCGAAAATAAAATAAAAATTGAAGTAAAAGAAATTCTATTAATTTGATAGCTTTATAAGATACAATAACAATACAATAATATTTTTGAAATGAGAAAAAAAAAAACTAAAATAGAAATCTGAACATTGTTTTTATTTGCATCAAATATGCTTAAAAAAACAATAGTATATTTTTGGTACATTGATCCGCCTATTTAAATTTTTTTCTGATATTTACAAATTTCAAATAAATATGAATGTATAAAAAATTAAAATATAAAATAATTGAAAACATTTTTTTAGAAAAGGAATCAAAGAGAAAAATTGTCATACTTCTTTAAATTTACCATTAAATATTACGTTGTTAAACAGAAAAATTGAAATTTTTTCTTATACAACACGTTAAATAAGTTTTTCCATGTAAAGACATTTAAGACTTTTTCCAGAAATATTTTGAATATGTTCACTATTTTATGAAATTCCAGTCACACGCTGTGTAAACTTAAAGAAATAAATATATTTTTTAACTGAATTCATCGCTCTTTTTATCAATTTGCCATATTACAGATAATTGCAGTTTCACTCGGGCAGAAAAACTGATGTTCATTACAATTTTTCTAGAACTAACTTGTAGGCATTGAAGAATTCAAACTAGATCTTTGATTTTAGTGTATAATGTGACCCAATATCAGAATTTTTTTATTGTGATATGTATTTAATAGCAATATTTCAGCAAATTTTCATTTGTTTTCTGGTAGTTTAAAAATGTTTTAAAATTAAATTAAAAAATAAGTCGCTAAATATTAAATTTTTAAAATTTCTAATAGGTTTCGGATTGGTGTTTTACCATTGCAGACTTAGTACATTCCCCACGAGCTAATATCTTTTTTAGTGCGGTACCCTATAAGCGGATACCAATCATCATAGGTAATTTTGACGCCCAGTTTCCTCCACAGATGGAGACTGGGATTTAATTTTGCTGAGAGCACTCAAGCCAAACAGACACTTTAAACTTCATTTACATGCCTTGTAATCATACGACATGACCGCTGTCGATTTTCTACATCCTGAAAATCCACCGACTTGGGTTGGGGTCGAACCCGTAATCTAGGGTGTGGGTATCTATCTATATTTAAATGATGTTATACAAATAAAACAATTTACTTAAGGTTGATTTATTTATAAACTAAAACATACTACACTAAAATTTATTCCCAAATATGTCTTTTTCTGCCGGTTAGTATTTGTCTTTTGAAAATTCAAGCTTATGAAATGTGCCAAATTTTGATTGAACTTCATGTTTAATGTTTTCTTTGTAATGTTTAATGTTTTCTTTTATTTTTCTTTACATTTATAAATATATTTAATCAGTGATATACGTAGAGTATAATTCGAGAACGCTACTCTTAAATGCATTAAAATAAATAAATTTCGCTTAAGAAATAATCAAATAACAAATCTAATTTACACCAAAATTAGGTGTCAGATTCTGTGAACTTTACTGGCAATCTACCAGAAAACGTCCATTCATTATATCAAGCAGACAAGGAATAAACAAATTCTCACTGGGGCATTCTTAAATTCACTTTTACCATAATTTTAGCCTAGTTAACAAAACAAGTGAACACAAAATCTGCCCCAGGCAAAATGTGTGTGTGTGTGTGTGTGTTTTTTTTTTTTTTTTTTTTTTTTTTTTTTTTTTTTGTTTTGTGTGTTTTGTGTGTGTTTGTGTGTGTGTGTGTGTGTGATTTGTGTTCTTAATTTAAGATTAAGATAACAGGAAGAAAAAAATTCAAAAAAAATTTTTTGTGAGTTTAGTGCATTTTTTCAAATGGCAATCTTATTTTAACTTATTTATTCTTTTGTAATCAGTTCTTTTTTATCTTGCATAATAACTTTTTGAGAACATTTGAAAAAAATAATTTTTAACTATTCATCTCTTCACTACAATTAACAATAAAAGAAGAAAAAAAATATTCTAATTCTGAATAATAGCAAAGAACGAGCCATTTTTACATATACATATTTTTATGTTATTTTAAAACTTGAAAAAAAGGAACGTTATTCTATTTTAATTAAATTGGTTTCTTCAACGATGAAAAACTCTTTTCCGTTGCAATGAGTTTAATCTCTAAATTGAAATTGTACGATAGCGGTCTTACTCCTGCATTACGGGAGAATTAAATAATAGCTAAAAAAATTTTTAAAACAAAGAATAAATCAAAACAGTTGAAAAATTCTTCATAATTAGAAAAAAACCTCAAAAACTAGTCTTATTTTGGAGATACAGCTCAAAAAGATTTGTACAAAACGCAGCTGGAATCACTAAATATTAATTTAATTAAATTTTTCAATTGAAGTGTGTGATGCATGATTATCCTTCACTTAAATATTTTGAATAAATAATAGATTATTTCACAATATCTTATTGTGATGTGTTCTAGGAAAATAAATATACTTTTTTTCTGCAATTTGAATGGCGAGTAACAGAATTAAAAATATTTTTGTGCTTGTTTTTAAAAATACAGGAAGAATATAAAGCTAATTTTGAACGTTATTCACATAGAGGATTGATACAAAGATATATAATATAGTCCATAACACTTTTAAAACATTCTAAAGAATCAATAAACATTTACTTTTATAACGTTTATTAATTAAAAGTTGAAAGTTGTTTTTTCCAATATATATACACTATTTATAACATAATAAATAGCAAAGTGAAAAAAAGCAAATGTCTCAAAAAAAAATATAAATATATAGAAAACGTACATGGAAGAGAGTATCAAAGTAATAGACATATAAAAAGAGAGAAGAAATAAAAATGGGGAGAAAATCTAGAAACAAAAAAGTAATTAGGATGGTGTAGTGAAGAGCTTCTCAAACTTTTTCAATATTTATGACTCAATTTTCGATCATAATTTTCATCGCCCCCCATGCAATAAAAATGCATTGAAAGCAATAATAATGTACTTTGATATGGAGTACATCTTCCGTAATACATAATTCTTATCTTACTTAGTCCAAACATGAAATATTTAATATGTTTTATGTTAAAATTATTCTCGAAACTTTTACATATATCACTAATACTATTTGAAATAACATTTTTGCATCTGCTTAACCTTTTAGCCTTATTCCCTCTAGTGTTTCTTTTATTAGCCTTTTTAATCTCATTATTGTAAAAATAATCTTGAGAATTTTGTTTAATAGCATTGAGAACATTTTTTCCTTGGTATAATACATTTAGTCCATAAGGATAAACTGTATTATAATATTTACTATAGAAGTTTTCCCACCATAATCTTTCTTTAAAATTAGGAACTACTTTTAATAATATTAAGTACAACATTTTCAAATCCATGTGTATTGAAGTGTCTTATTTCTATTTTGTATGAATTTTTTATACTATTAAAGTTTTTTGTATCAGTTAAGTTTTAATCTTCTATCAATATATTTCATGTACATTAAGAGAGTAATATACATATTTCTATCTTCAGAAATATTGTTATTAATTACACACAACGCAATAAATTACTAGTTTCAAATAAATTAGAAAACATAAAAAAAAACTATAAACATTTTACTACATACTATTTAATTCAAAAATAAACAATTAATTTTATTAACAGATATTTGAATAAAGAAATTGTAAATAGTAAGGATTAAATTTCCATTGTTTATAAATAGGTTATTATTATAAATATATTATTTTTCCTAGATAGCTATAGTTACCTCCAGATCCTAATTTTAGATAAAATTATAGTTCTCTTAGTTTTTTTTAAATTTAATTTAAATAATTTTTTAAATCATATATAATCTTAGTGTTCCTAAGATAATGGAAGGATGTTAACAAATCTTAATTTATTATTTCTATTCTTTTTATACTATTGCTAAGTGCTAATATTCAGCCATTCCTATGCTTTGAATCTACATTTGGGTCCAGAATCTGGCATTAACTTCTTTATTGTACTCACATTTAGCGCGGGCTCTGCATTTTGGAATGTAATTTTTAGGTAAGTTACCTTTTTCTCATAATGAATTTAGATTTTCTATCCATTATTTTCAATAGGTTTTTGCTCAGTATTATTAACATAAAGGGGGAAGGTTGACTGGCTACAAAGCATGTTCAACCCCACTTTCATATAAATTACTTTATATATAAGCTGTCCTAAGTCAGCAATGTTTATAATACTGTAGCTTCCATACTTTTATATTATTTTATATATTTTTACATTTATCTCTATTTTTTTAATTTTTCATATATACTTTTAAATATATTGTCTGGTTATCTTGCAATTTCAATTCTTTTCAGTTTTGATCATGTTTATTCATCTCTATCTGGTAGAGAAATTTTAACTATATATATATGTTTATTTATCCTTCTTTCCGCAGTGGCTGGACAGCTCAGGGTGGACCTTGGCCTTCTCAAGACGCCTTTTCCAAGCCAGCCTTCTTCATGCAAGGATTCTCCAATTCCTTTTTCTCAAAACTAGGAGATCGTTTTCTAGGCCATCAATCCATCTAAGATTCGGCTCTTTCCCTTTCTTCGTGATATATATATACATATATTCTTTAAAAAATTCTTTACAAATATGAATAAATTTAAATTTCAAAATTTCGAGACTGGCAACTAGGTTTAGTAATATTACTTGGTCTTTGCTCGGTGGTACATTATAATGGTATATGTAGCATCGATAGAAAGTAACCATTAAAACTGTTATATTGCTATATTAGTAGGCTACTCAGTTAGTTTATAAGTTTTTGTTAGCAATTTGTATTCTCATACACGTTAGTTATTTACATCTGTTAGGCTAGTTTTTTAATAGATTAATTAAATTAGAGAAGATGAATACAGTAAATCATGACATGATATTGAAAAATGTAGTTGATTGTAGAGATTCAACTAGACGATATTTTACCAGAGTATTCTGGAATAAGGATTACTTAAAGAATGCTAAAAAAAATATTATGCTATGCAAAAAATATTTCTATTAACTCTAATGACATTAAAAGCAGTAAATATTTCTCTAGTAAACATCAAAATAGTAAATTTTGCAATAAAAAAAATTCACTTTTACAAAAGATGTGGGAATAATAGATGTAAAACTTGTAAAATGATAAATAATGATCAAATCAAAGATAATTCTAAATTTACCTTCTGTAAGACATTTATCATTGACATGTAAACTATGCCATTTTAAATATATTGGACAGACATGTAATAAAATTAATATTGGAATTATATATAATCAACATAGATCAGATACTAAAAACTTTAATAGTATAAAAAATTCAAATAAAATAGAAATTAGACACTTCCATACACATGAATTTGAAAATGTTGTACTCAATATTACTAAAGTAGTCCCTAATGTTAAAGAAAGACTATGGTGGGAAAATTTCTACATTAAGTATTATAATACAATTTATCCTTATGGACTAAATGTATTATATCAAGGAAAAAATATTATCAATGCTATTAAACAAAATTCTCAAGATTATTTTTCCAATAATGAAAGCAAAAAGACTAATAAAAGAAAAACTAGAGGGAATAGGACTAAAAGGTTAAGCAGAGACGAAAATGTTATTTCAGAATGTATTAGTGATATATGTAATAGTTTCGAGAACAATTTTAATATAAAGCACATTAATTCTTTCATGTTTGGATTAAGTAAGACAGAAATATGTATTACGGAAAATATACTAAATTCAGATAAAATTATAGATAGTCATGCTTTACATATCATAAGAGACATTCACAAATTTCTGAAGCATAAACATAATATAAAAGTCAATGTAAATAAAAAATATCAAACAGAATATTGTAGATTATTATATATGAATAAATCTTATGATAATATTAATTTGTCTAGCATTTTTAAAAAACACGTCAACTTTCCCAATTCAAAATATCACTATTAAAAAGGCTTTTAAATATAATAAAAAAATAGGCAGATCAATTTTTAACTATAATGCACCTATAAAACAAGAAAATTTAATATGCTATTGTAATGAATTTAAAGAATTCAAAGATAATTATCACCAGCATGTTATTACTGGTGATCTCAATATTGTAAAATTATCAAAAATCAGTTATATAATGATATTGAGCAATTCATTTACAAAATTGCTATTAAATATAGTATGCCTATAGAGGGGCATTCACAGAGTTTAGATGTAACATTACACAACAGATTAATAAATATAACTTTAGTACAGATAATAACATCTTTTTTAATAATATTAAAAATCAGATTAAAAATTACAAAATAAATTTATTATAGTTTATATTGATAAAGTGGTGCCTCATGGAAATACATAAGTTAATGCTCAAACATTTTGAAATAATACAGCTTTTATTAGGTCATCATTCTGATAGAAAATAATATCGAATTTTGACTTTTCATAAACAATTAAAAATACAAATTAATAATAATTTTAAATTTCCACATGTATTTCTTACTTCTAAATTTCATAAAGATCCAGCAAAGTTTAGAACAGTTACTAATGGTTTTAGTACATATATCAGCAAATCAGGGAAAATTCTACATGAAATGTTACAAGATACAATAAATAATCTAAAAACTTCAGCCATTCTTAAAAATAGTACAGAACTTATTGCACAAATTAAAGATAAAAAGATATTTTCAGTATTTAGTTTAGATTTTGAAGATCTTTTTAACTCAATTAATATTGATGATATGATAAAAACACTTGTAAAATTACATAAAGATAATTTGTTTAAAAATGTCAAATATGATAGATTTGGTTCTCTACTTAGGTTAGTTTTAAAAGATAATTATGTTTATCATAATGGTAATTATTTTATCAACAGATTAAGGGTCTACCACAAGGTGGCCCAGCTAGCAACTGTCTTGCCAATTTATATTTACATTATTTTGAAAATAGTTTCACAGACAACTTAGAATATTACTTTTTTCGTTATATAGATGATATAATCATTTTTGGCAAGCAAGACAACTTTAAACCTAATATTAATTTTTATCCACAATATCTTAATTTAATACAGACAAATAGTAACAATTATGAAGCAAATTTTCTTGATACAGAAATTAAATTAAAGGATAATAAAATAGTTACTAATATTTATGATAAACGAGAAGACTTTAATTTCAATATTATAAAAGTACCGCATTGGGAGAGTAATGTGCATGTATCTGTATTCAGAAATATTGTTATTAATTACCACTACGCAATAAATTTCTAGTTTCTAATAAATCAGAAAAATAAAAAACTACAAACATTTTACTAAATACTGTTTAATTCAAAACTACCCAATTAATTTTATTAATAGATATTTAAATAAAAAAATTCTAAATAGTAAGGGTTAAATTTCCATAGTTTTAACAGGTTAATATTATAGATTTATTATTCTTCCTAGATAGTTTTGAATACCCCCAATTTCTAGTTTATGATAAAATCTGTATAAAATTACTTTTTTTAAATTTATTATAACTTTTAAATCATATTTGAGTCTCTAAGATAATGGTAGTAGGTTTACAATTCTTATTTTATTATTTCTATTCTTTTCATACTTTTTCTAAGTGCTATTTTTCAGCCAATGCTTTGTTTTTAAATTGTATTTGGGTCCAGAATCTGACAATAAATTGTTTATTGCACTTAGATTTAGCGCGGGCTCTGCATTTCTGTATGCAATTTTTAGGTAAGTTACCTTT